>VFFE01007078.1:673273-937713 GCA_008921705.1 Burhinus oedicnemus | reverse complement strand
AAACCAAAAGAAAAATGCAGTGAACCTTCTTCAAGAAATGTGCCTGTGTCTAAAGTCAGACTAGACAAGCTTACTGTTTTTTGCATTGCACTCTGAGCACAGCTCTTGTATATGTATATCCTCACATATTCGCTGAGCACTAAATCCCCTTGTGTAAGGGGCTTGATTAAAAATTCCTTCTCCATGGGCAGCAAGTAAGGTGGCAAATTTAATAATTATTTTGTTGTAAAAGCTACAAGTAAAGGAATACAGATGCAGCATCGTGGTGACTTTGATACGGAAAATACTAAGGATTTTTTATTGTTGTGGTGTTCTATGCATACTATTTCACCCTTGATGTTAAGCATGCACAAGGAGAAACATAACATAACACTGGATGTTTTTTCTTTCCATTTGTAAATATTTGTATTTGTGGATTCTATATCTGACAGTTTTAGCTGTGACAAGTCACAAGGCTTCCTTTGCATAGTCAAACAAACAGGCCTCCTGGATCACTGGACCATCCCATATGTCACAGTTGAATGGGGCAGAATCAAACGGGGAAGTTACAGGTAGAGATTCAGTGGTGGTATTTTACCTGAAGTTTTGAACTAGCATTAATAGAACGATCATGATCTCAGAGCAGTTTCTCTTTGAGAGGTGTCACTTCTGATTTATAATTACATACTGCCATCAGTTATGGCTATTTGTAGAATTGCAGAGCACTATAGGTTGCAAAGGACCTCTGGAGGTCATTCAAACTGCCTCTTTAAAGCAGGACTGCTCAGATTCAGCCTATAAACAACTTATGTGCCTCTGCATAGCATGGGTAGAGTTTGAGAAACAGCCTTGGTATTTATTTAAACCTAAATAAAACACTTGGTCTCAATGGTAACTTACAAGTTATGATAAAGTACTTTTGTGTCTGCTCTGGTTGTCTAAAAATGTATGGGATAAACTTCAGGCATTCACATGTTTTATATATTGCTAGAGTTGCCTTTGCCTCCAAGTTTTATATGAAATGCATCTTTTCAGCCTGGATGCAAAGGCAATAGCAATATATAAAACACGTGAATGCCTGAAGTTTATCCCACATGGACCAGAAGTACCAGCCTGTTGAGTTACCTGCACAATCTCACTGCTGTAAATCGGATTTCAAATATGAAGACACAATGAGGCAGACTATAGACTCCTGCATATTAGAATATACTGTGAGATAAGCTGAGGAGTTTACTATGGATGTAGATAAGTTCCTGTATCTATTCCAACAAAAATCAAAACTTAACTTTTGTATTTCCCATCTATAGTTGAGCCAGCTCTTTTAGCTCTAGTCAGGAACCCTTAATCTGGCAAGCATGATGTCTTTTATATATTTTGTTCTCTGTGAGAAGCTTTGAGCTAAAATCAAATACAACTTGAATGAAATTTGCATGTACTTTAGCAGGCATTGCAGTTCAAAGAAAAATGGGCTCTAACAGACCTTTGAAGCATCTTTGGCAGTTACATGTTATAACGTGGTGACTGCTTTGTATGTATAACGATCCTCAACTGTGTGGATTCAGAAGCACCAAAGAATTGTGATGTTAACAGCAACCACAGGTGATTTTGTCCAGATACTTCAATATGTTTCAAGAACATCATAATCTGGATGTTTTTTCCAGTGCTCACATGCACTAAAAATGGTTTAAATGGTTAGTGCAGCAGCTTGTGTTATGGTTGTGGTTAAACACAGATGAGCCCAATAGGATAGCATTTACTATGTTCTCAAATATATTGCATAGGTGTATTGTGTGAAATGAGAAAGCTGTCATCAGAAGAGATATTATGATCAAATCTGATAAACCTCTTTAAAACTTCCCTTGTTTTTACTGTTTTAAAAAATGTAAGTTGCAGAAGTATTAAGAAAAGTGCTCTGCAGTCATTAAAGCAAATGCCAGCATGCACAAAAGTGGGGGGAAGGGGATAAAATATAACAAAAATCAGTCAATACAGAGAAAGAAATGCAATGAATGGTCAGCCTAGCTTTTCTGGCTGTGTATTGTGTAACTGCCAAATCTGAGGTGGTGTCATATGTTGCTCTTGGCAGCAACTTTGCTTTGGAGAGTTATTTTCAGTTTGGATCATTTCAAAACTGTCTCTGTGACAAACTGCTGTGTGAGGGACAAGTACAGCTGGCTTGGGCAAAAGATGTCGGAGGGACATGGACATTTCTTACAGTGGTTTTGCCACTGAGGAGAATATAACATGTAAGCACATCCTGCAAGAATGTCTACGCAGAGGCTGAATTCTTTTTAGCAGCTTAAACAGTGCTTAGTCTCTGTATAGGCAACCTTACTCATAATTAAATTGGTCTTAATTTGGTTTGATCTAAATTACAGTGAAGGTGAATTAAGACACATGAAATAAGCTATTTAAATTCTGAAATGAACCATCTACGTAGTTTTATGCAATTTAATCAATGTCCTTAAAATTCACAGACTTAATTAAAGTCTTTTCTAAGATCCTTAAGTGCTGTGATGGCAATTTGAATCTGCAAACTCTTATGGGGTGCAATATTTGGGAGTACAAAGGCCATACCTTCCTAAAATCCCATTGGCTAAATTTAAATAATTCATATATTGTTTTTACAGACAAAGGTCAGATTGAAGAAAGCATGAATGAACTTTTTCTGAGTTGACAGAAAGCGTTCTTATGCACCCAGAGAAAATGACCAATAGAAGTTTTTCTGCTCATGCCAAGTGCAAAGCTTGCTAATGAATTTTATCATAGTTTAGAGAGTGAATGGAATTCTGATACCAAAGCTGAATATTTTTTGGCAACGTTTCAGGGCAAAGCTAAGAGATCAAGATAGTGATGTATAAAAAATAAGAATGTTTCAATTCCTTGATTGGAACTGAACTGAATTTACACTTCAGTTTTAAATTTAAAAGAAAGATCTGTGAATTAGTTATGTCCTCAAGAAATGCAGAGAAGTCTCTGTTTTCAGAGGTATTAAGATTAATATCATAAAACATTTCTTTTTTGAGTTTATACTATAATACAGATTTCTCTTTGATATAGGGCTTTGTTTTAATCAGACAGGTTTTCTGATTTTATATAACATAGTAAATTTTAAATTACTTCCGATAATGTCTGCCTGACCCTTGCCTCCTTCCCTTACCTATTTTATATGGTAGCCAGAAACTAATTGCCTCTGTTTTATCATCACAGTGGTCTTTTTTTCTTTCTTTCTTTCCCGCTTCTCCCTCTGAATGTATTCTAGCATTTGTAGGACATTTATTTAACAAGTTGAAGGGAAAAAATTGGAATTAGGTCTGTGATGCAAGCTTCCATAGGGACTCTTCAGGAATTTGTTCATGCACTAAACTGATTTCTCTGCTCATGTTTCTCTTGCTTGAGGGGAACTTTGCTAAGGTCTAGCCAATGTCACTACAATGTCACTACAATGTCTGTCTTTATTAGTAAACACCAAGAGAAGGTGATTTAAGTGAGAAATATGGTAAATTATTGTAAAAACAACTTGAGTGCTTCGACAAATGTTATTTTAAGGGACTCAAAAACAAGTTATTACTTAATTCTTCAACTACAGCATCTTGTTCCATGCTGGAGCATTGGAGCTAGGGCACTTGTGTGTATTAGCAGTTACAACTGTTACATTTGCAGTGTACTGAATTCTCACTTGGCATGAACACTAAATTGGAAATACATGTTTTTGAGCATCAGTCCATTCTTACAAGCTGTTCTTCAACTATGACTTAGATTCAACCACATGTTGAATGAGTCTCACTTTTTCTTAAGGAGGAATGCATGGGGTCCTCAGAGCTGGTGAGAGCAGAAGGTGATGGTACATTTTCATTCTCTGAAAGATGGTGGTCTGGCCTATACACTTCACTCCAGCAAATATCTTGACTTTTATTGAAGTGGAATTAAACCAAGCCTTTCTTTTGTAAGGCTGTGTGGATATAATTGTAAACATTTAGGAAACATTTTTTTTCCTAACAAGGAAGGAAGGAAACAAGTTTTTCAGTTGGTCACTTTGCTGTTAGAAATACCTGTGGCTTGTGTGTAAATGCTGTTCAATGTCAGTAAGTAAAGACAGTATGAATGCTACTTGAATAATTCTCCTTCCATGGAAAAACCTTGGGACATTTTACAGACCTACAGTGTCCTCACAGTGTTCCTGCGAGTAACGAAATGCACGTGGACATTGGTTTTGAGCAAAGATTTGCTCAAGATAGTGATTAATAACTGAGTTTTTGAAGACACTCTATCTGCTATCTCACAATGGTCCTACTTAGTTACATTTTGCAAAAAACGTTTGACCTTTTCCCAAGTGAGAAAGTCCTTTGAGAACATATTTTCCAAAACTCTTCATGTAGATTGTTTGTTTTGAGAGGTTATCTGAACTGTAAGCATCGCATGGAAACCTTTTGCAGGTTTTTACACCTGCAGAAAGGTTACATTTCTGTTTTACAGGTGTGTATAGTGGAGTTCAGTAGATACAGTGGTTATAAGACTGAGAACAGAACAGAGAATTCTTCAACGGTGACAAGTTTTTTCTTAGGACGAATTACTTAATGAATTAAAGAGCAAAACCACTACGTTTTATGTAATCTCTTCCTCTTGTTGGCTTTTTTCACGCTTCTCATATTGGAAATAAATTCAAAACTGTCTTGAGAGCTTCATAATGTAGATCATCTAAGCACCTAATACAGTCTTAACAGGGTCCAGACTATGCAGTTGCATGTCTGTTTTATAAAAGCCACCAGATCTCTTATAAGATCTCTTATAAGATCTCTTATAAGATCTCTTATAAGATCTCTTATAAGATCTCTTATAAGATCTCTTATAAGATCTCTTATAAGATCTCTTATAAGATCTCTTATAAGATATTACCTGGTAACTATTCAGGAAGTTTTTTGCTTATCATTTCCTTACGTTAACAAATGTGAATGTGTTAAGCCACTGTTTAATGTAACTTTTCCAGCTGCATAAGTAAGTGGAAGGAAACAAAAGAGAAATTAAACTAGAAAGAAGGAAGATATGAGGGGTTTTTTTTCTAGACAATGGAAATCATAGAAAAGAATGATTCATTCCTCACTTTTTTACACAGTTCTGATTCCCACTAGTTCAGTTAAGATTTCCCACTGTGTATGTTACCTTAAAGTAATGACATTCATATGCTGGCTGTGGTATTCCTACCACTGATATTTTCTTTAGACATATGCAGTATTCACAAATGCACAGTGACTAAGATGTCCCAAGCACATGACAGTTGTGTTTTAGGGAAATAAACACTAAACTCAAAGAAGGAGATTACAATTATCGTTCTTATACACCAGACAAATCTCCCTGTGACCTGGCAGTGGGTGATTTAGAGGTAGGAGATGATTTTCAGTCCTTTCCTTGACACTTCCAGTAAATATTCTCCTTCCCTATTAGTGAGTGGTTTATGTCATGTTTGGGTTTTAATGCATCAAATATGAATATAGTTGGCTTCCACAATCTGAAAACATTTAAAAATGTTTATGACTTTTTGATCATTATATCAAAATACTTCAACTTGCAGATTATTTTTCTCTTGGGAAACATTTTCTTCCTTCAGTAATGAAGCCCAGGACTTGTCTCACTCATTTCTCTTCATATCATCGTAACAACTGAGAGAAAAGGAAGCTGTCACTAGGTGATAGACTTCTGCCAGACTTGACTGCCAGTTGAGTCTGCGATGTGCTTCTGTGCATATTTTTTTCCTGTGTTTTTACCTAACATTTCATAAGCGTTGTGTTGATGGAGGAAACTTTACTGTCTGTGTTGAATCTGTAGTTATAATGCAAGATTACATCTGTGATCATTGAGGTAGTACCTCTTAAACAAATGCATTCCTCACTACAGTCCAATCTGTATTGGATTATTTGCAAGTATCCTGAGAGCTGTTCTTCAAGGATCATTCATTCCAGTATCAACCTGACTGACCTCCACCTCTCTGTCACCTTCAGATACTATGAAATAATTCACCAGACAGGAACTTGGACACTCACCACAGAGATTTGGTATATTTCATCCTTTCAAATGATCAGTGAAGGGAGTCTAAAAATTGTTAACATAGCAGCCCTGACATAAGACAGCAAATTTCTTTCTGCCATATGACAATCAAAATGTATGTTTGGCTAACCAGCTGCAGATCCCTCATGTCTATTGGATATTGATGAAGACATTCACCTAAAACATGGCTTAATCATTTTATTCTGGTTAGTCTTATAATTCTGAAATCTTTAAGTGAAAATGCAACAGAGTATTGAGGAAGGCATCCTTATTAAGTATTCAGTAGTGATCATAGTGCCAAACAGTTCTGATTTACTTCAGCAAGAGACATGAGTGTTTTGGAGTCTCTCTGCCTTTGGCAGCACAGAAAGGAAAGGGGTGACTGTAGTTGTAGTTATGGTGCTTTTTCCTTCCCCTTAGACTGGATTATTTTAATATGAAAAGTACACATCCATTAGTATTTGTATTTAAATTTCTTTTTCATCCAAGGAAAGTACTGCCTACAACTTCTTATGTTGTAACAAAGTTTCTGGAGTAGTTTATTTGGGTACAATTTGATGTTAAATTACTATGGGCAGAAGCATAAATATCTTAACAAGATTCCTGGAGATACATGATAAATTATTACTATCACAGCTTTACTCTAATAGTCAGCATACTATTTGTTTTTTTTAGTTCATGCTGTTTGCATTTTCATTAGATGTTTGGAGATCCAAAGAATGGTGATATTTGCAGAACTGTTAAAGAGATTTGGATATTAATAACTAAGACTGGGTGAATTACGTACAGATTATAGAAGCCTACACAAAATAAATCAGTGGGAGGTTTACTGTCTGTATCAGTGGGGTGAGGACTTCATATGTGACAGGTAAGAGACAAACATTTTAACTAGAAAAATGTATCTTGTATTCTTATCCATAAATTGAATTGTCATGAAGGGGAGAATAGCTAGATTTGAAGAATATGGAAAAGCATTCAGAAGTCATGCTCTTTTTGTCTAATAAAAACTTCTTTAAATTCAAACAATTTAAAGCCAGTTATGGTTCCGGAGGATTCTATGTGAAGTTTCAATGAGCACAAACAAAAATCAGCAGAAATGGCCAGACCCACCAAGTCCAAATATTTAAAATGAGAGATTTGTTCATATCTCAAAATATTCAGAAACAGCAAGTGATGAAAAGCTCTTAAAACAAGAATGTACTTGTACATAAGGGTATAATCAACTCATAGGGTATTTCATTTCAAATTAGCAGGACAGGTGGGAGGAACACAGTATTCTGTTACATACTATTGAACTGTCAGATGGCTTGAAGTAAAAAGGAAAAAAGTTTGGTAGGCTTAATTACTAAAAGCAAGATGCAGGCAAAGTATGAGAAAAAAAGTCTAATGCAATTTTAACCACTTTGGTCTATAATAGTAATCAAGAACATAAAATAATATACACATTATGTAAATTGAAAATAATTTTTTCTCTGAATTATTATTAATACTTTCTAGTGTGACAACAGACCTTGGAAGATTTAGTTGAAAGTATTTAGTTGAACATTGATCGAGAAATCATATTTTCAGATTAAAGTAGTTTCCATACATGAAGGTATATGTGCAGGTTAGATGTAGAGGAAAGCATGTATTTTAGTAATGTCAGCATATTTGAAATAATTTGGGTAATCTTTTCATAGGTATATTTTATCAAAAAAAAAAAATCTTCCATGTTCTGAAAATGCTATCGATTACAAAATTCCCTGAAGAAACTGAGCTGAAGTATAGCATAATAGCAGTGACTGGGAGCTTGTAGGCATTTTTTAATATTAATTTGAAAAGAATTTAGGTGAAGCAGTGGAGGATCAAGTTCCCAAGAGGTGAGAATATGGTTGATGAGTGACAATCATCTATTCCTGATAATATTCAGAGCTGGTGTGAGAAACTTCTTAAATAGTAATTTTTAATGCTTGTGACCACCTCATCCTCCTGGCACCAAAGAGCTTTTTT
The DNA here is from genome assembly GCA_008921705.1 of Burhinus oedicnemus. Taxonomy (NCBI): domain Eukaryota; kingdom Metazoa; phylum Chordata; class Aves; order Charadriiformes; family Burhinidae; genus Burhinus; species Burhinus oedicnemus. Next base: position 929,703 of record VFFE01007078.1, on the reverse strand, counting down.
TTACTCATATAGTGGTCTTGACAGTCATGGATCAGTCCTCTACTTTCTTCTCCCTAACAGTGCAAGCAAAAACTATTTTACATTGATGCCAACAGATCTCCATGTGAAAGTGGAATTCTGTCCATAAGCTATTCAGTACAGAGTTGAGAGTTTGGATCCTCTCTCAATGCGCATTGCATTCAGCATTCCAGTCAGGCAGTAAGCACAACGCACTATTGCACTGTAGAAGGACCATCAGGATGACTTTTGGAGCACCCTTTTCTTTCACTGGAAATTGTCATAGCCATTCAATACCGCTGCAATGAAAAATGTTCCTTTTGTACCACAAAATGAGCATGCAACAGATCATTGTGTATTGTCAAGATCTTTCTACACCGATAGTATGTTCAGCAGGTAAGCCTGAAGTGTCTGTTCTCACCCAGTTTTCAGTTTCTATATACAACTGCAGAAAGACCTTCAAGAGGAGCTAGGGGTTGCCTATGAGATACTATAAAGAAAGTTTGTATTTTTCACAACCCCATTTTTCACACCTGTCCTTATTATGCTCAGCGCTTTAGTGCCCAAAAAACTTTGACAGCTGCTATTCTAATTCTCAAGTAAAATCCTATGTTGTAAAGTTCCTTGTTTTCCTGCACAATAGAGGTGCTTATTTAAATGCAATTTTCACTGGGTTTTTTTTGTTTGTTTGTTTACCAAAGTTATTTATCATGGGTTAATTACCATATGTTATTACCACAGATGGATCTTGGATATTCTTTTAGAGGCAGTAACAGCAATTTTAATCCTCATAGAAAAGTGTTTCATTAATTAATAAATAATTGTAATATTATGATAGATTATTCCAGTGACTTATGTTTTCCTGTCTATCCAAAGTGAGACAAAAATGTTTTTTTAAAAAAAAAAAGTTTTAACAGGGTCAAACAGCTGAAATATTTAGTATGAAAACAGCTTAAACAAACAAACAAAAAATTACTCCACATTACCAGTCTTGTGAGACATGATTTATCTTAAAAGAATTCAAATAAGTGGGATGGAAATCTTGGGTTTTTTATTGGCTCTCAGGGTTTTGTGATTCTATAATTTAGCAACTGTCTGGTTTGTGGACTGAAGGCAAATTAAAAGTACATTTTGGTTAATATGAACTGTTGAACTTTACAAACAAAATGGAGGAATTGGTCTAGTTTCTTGTTAAATGTTTAATCTAGATGTAATAAGCTTTCAAGATTTGTTATCCATTACAGCAAATAAATGTCTGTGAACAGTTTACACAGTTACAGAAGAAACTGGGCGTTAGATCAATTTGTAATTCCTTTCAAGGGCACCTTTCAGGGTATAGGCTTTACATTCTCACCACAGTACAAAACAGGCTTTGGCATAGAATCTCCTTGCTTACCAGCTAAGGTGGGTGCTAACAAATCCACTGAAATTCATTACTCCCAAGACTTCCTATAAAGGACTAGATGACACTTGTGAAGAAGTAGGGGATATTCCCCATGTTCTCTGTGAAAGCAGATCTGGACTGGCTTGGGAAAAGCTGGGATTTTCCTGTTAGGATTATCTGGCAAGGGAAGAGAAATGCAAAGGAAGCAGCAGAGTCACATTACCTGCCAGGGTTAGTCCTGACCTTGCACAGTTTACTATTCACTCCTTAGAATTTTGTTTAGAGATAGAAAGTAGGTCAGAACTCCTTAAAAAATATATTCTTTTCCCTGTTCCCAAATCACTTCAACTGAGACTCCTTTTCTGTAGTAACCAACTGACAACAGTTATCAGAAGGGCTGTCTCTGTTTAAGAAGAAAATTCTTTTTCTCCTAGCGCTCTCAGGTCTGATACTACTCTGCCATGACATGAAATCTTCCATTTTCTGCTGGGCAAATAAAGAAAATTCTCCAACTTCCATCAGAACATGTGCATGAATGCTGGCATATCTAATGTTTGACACATTTGTTATAAACAAAGTAGCAGATGTTACCTTACCCACGTATATTAGTTCATTAGAGAGCATATTTATTTCATTTTAATTTTTAATGTTAACTCTTATGTGCACTTGTGCTGCTAACAGTAAAGGCAATATGGCCTTAAAGCAAATGCTTTATGCTCCATATTAATTAGCATGCTGTATAAGGTGTCGGATTATTTTTTCATAAGGCAGTGGGGCTGCTTTTTCCTTAACTCGGAGCATAATAATGTCCTTGAATGTAAAGTCCTTTTTAAAACTGGATTTGCTTACAACATACAGTAATGAAATGTGTTTGTATATTTGTTATATATATATATATATATGAGGTTCAGAAAGAGGAGAAGAAGGAAGTTTTGAGCAGGAAGCCAGACTAGATAACCTCTTGAGGTCCCTTCCAGCCTGAATTATCCCATGGTCTATCTGAGGTGGCTTACAAATACTAGTGCTGCAGGGAGACAATGAGTTAAAGATTCACTTCTGCATCAAAGTTTGATTCAAGTCATCCATGAAATGGGTTCATTGGTCTTAGCCTGAAGGCACAGCTTTGATCCTGCAAGCTTCTCCGCTGAGGTAGTCATCTGTAGAGCTTCACTAAATGCAACTAAGTCACCCCTCTGCACCTACAGTAATCTTGACATTAAACCGTATGAGTTGTCACACTCATTTCACTTAGAGCTTCTGTCTGACCTTAAGCCAGTTCTTGAGGATTTAAGCATTAGTATGTTGTTAGGACAACTGACCCAAAACTATCTTATGCCCAAGAACAATTACCTGGTTTCTGGGCTTGGAAATCCAGTGATGTCCACAATGTTTTGGAAGAAGTAGTACCTATGAGATTACTGTTTAAATAAGTTCCCTTTGGAGAGCAGTGCACATACAGTAATAGAAACCCTGATTTTAGTTGATGAGGTCTAATTATGACCTCTAAATGATGAGGTCTAGCTGTATTTAAAATATCTTGATGAGTTGTCCATGTACACTTGTATTGCTAGAAAAAATCTGTTAGGAATAAATTAGTAAATGAGATAAAAATCAGCTTCACCAGAAGTTACTCCTTCAGTGGGTTAAAAAGAAACCAAGCACTGTATTTGTACTTTGTACAGTAAAGCAGTCATTTTTCTCTGTAAAGTAAATAGTTTTCAAAACATAAAATAGGTGCTGCTTTCTGACTATGGCAGGTGAATAACAGTTTGGCTGCAGTGGTTGAAATCATAGCTTGTTTCCCACCCTCACTCCTGTCTGTTTGTGGATTGTGTGTGCGTGCACACTCTTTTGATGTTTTTATGCCTTTTAATGATTCTCAAAAGGGATTCTGAAACTGAGATTCTAGACATAGGTGTAACCATACCTTTCTATATGGGCGGTATGCTCTTTTAGCTGGAGTTAAATGGTGTTAACTAGATAATGGTCAGAATTTGTTTTCTCTGCTCAGCAGCAAGAAAACTAACATGATATAAAGAAGGAATTTTTTTGTACTGCAGAGAGGCCAATTGCTATGGGAATCACTTCACTTACGTGTCTGTGTTTTAGTTAAAAATGAAATCTTGATTAAAAGCAATCAGCAGAGAAACAAAACTGAAGAAAGCATAGGATTGCAGTGGAGAAAGGATATAAATCTTCTGATATCTCTTGCACCTGTAAATACATGAAATACAACTCATACTCTTGCAACTCATTGTGTAGGTAGTGACTTCAGAGGCAAAGTAGCATCATGTATTGGGTGCAACAGAGAAATCCTGGGGTTAGGACTTTGTGAAATGCAAAACAAAGTTACCATGAAATGAGTTTATACACCACCTCTCAAAATAAAAAGATTTAATTATTTCAGGACTATAGCTGATGATTCTTCTACAGGAGCTGCATCTTCTACATCAGCATCAGGGTCAAAAAAAGCCTTATCATTGGTATTTTTTATTTCACATTTGATTTGGACAGCTCTTGACCAAACTGTTCTATAACATGAAAATATTCTAACTTCCTGTAAACTGAAATTGAAATTCAACCAAAAAAATACTGTATGAAGAAATAGGGGAATGTCTGTATTTCTAACTTGAAACTGAAAACTGTGTTCTTTAACAGTTAGAAATGGAAATTCTCTCAGATGTTTTGACTAAAAAGGGAAAAACGGGTAATGTAAAGCTGCAGTTTAAATCTGTAGCCAGAGAACTAGGAAAAACAAAATTGTCAATCTATTCAGCAGTATTTGTAACAAAATATTCTACTTCCTTCTGTTCTTTTTGTAAAGGACAAGAGGAAAAACCTTCATCTAGGTACCTGCAAATGATAAAAGAAATCTAACAAGTTTTAGAAACTATCAACAGTTTTTGTATGATAACTATAAGTGCTTATTACCAATCTTTTCCCAGGAACAGACTGTATTTTTTTTTTTTTCTCTCATTTAGTAATTTTGGAAACAGGCCTACAGTTTTACATACCATTTTACATTAGAGTGTATCGTTCATCCTATTAATGGTCTCTCTTCATTCTTTTAATTACAGTTTTACATTTTTATCTATATTCTAATTTACATGAAATTAGACATGCTAATCCATCCTTTAATAACATGTTTACATTTTGCTTCTTTCAGGATGGAAGTAAATTTGGGTGAATTTTAATTTATCTTTCAGTTCTGCATTTTCTGAAGTTTGCATTGCAGATTGATACATTTTTTGAATGTATGCATATATCTGTACCTATATAGATGTGTATCACAACACACATGAGGATGAGTGAAAACTCGGTGTAGTTTTACAGATTTGCAGGCACTATTTCTTTCAGAATTAGTTATTGCTGCTGTGACTGCAGGGTAATAAAAAACACTAAATGGATGTCTTAGGAACTTCTGGTAGTGTGGCCACTCCTGGAACTACTGGAATGTATTCCCTTGCAGAAGGGAATTGAGTATGGGATAGCCTCTGTGCCAGCACTACAATCACCTGCTCAATTTTTGCCAGTACTGCAGGAATTTCTTTAGCCAGCTCCTTAGCCCTGTTTTTGTATACATTTCTGTCCCAGGGAGAAGTGTACTAAGTAAACAAAGGGTGATACTAATAGTTGCATGTAGACAAACCTTCTGTCTTCCAGCCATCTGACCACCCCCCAACATTAATCACTTTAATAGGAATTATGAAGCCAAAAGGGAAGACATATGGACATATATTAAATGTGTCCCTTAAAGAAACAGAATGCAGGAGCTTCCATAGTAGGTCAGACCTGTCATCTGTGTGTCTGCTGTGGCCATAGTTGCCACAAAGTATAAGAAACCTATTGCGAGTCATTGGGTAGTCAGGCCTCAGGATAATAGTGCATTCTGTCCCGAGAGTAATTATTTTATATCTGGAAGTATCAGGGCTTGTATCCCTTTATTTTCTGTTTAGTCAGCATGCCTCATTAGAAACAGAAACCATGTGTCAACTACATGATTGTTTCAGTTAATGCGGTCTCCCAGGGGGATTTGTGCTGGTATGTTCTAGCTTTTTTTTCATTACTTTCTTTAGAAATAGCAGTATGTAAGGTATTAAAACCTAATTCAGCAAGGTACTTAAGCAAGTACCATCTTACGTGTGTATATATAGTCATGCTAATTTTAGACAGAGTGCTCATAGGTTTAATATTTTTCTGTACTGAAGATAAAATGCTTTAAACCCCCTTTTGTGACAAGGCTCATGTTTAGTATGCAGATGTTTTCTGATGAAAGTTGCTCCAGCAGTTCCTGGCATTATATCACCATCTTTTGTGCCATAGGTTCCCATGCCTATACAAGAGCTCACAGAGCAGGATGTGTGTGCACATCTCACCTTTCTCGGCTGACAGGTTGGCATCTCCTGTTAAGCTACTGTTGTGAGTGACCTCTATGGAAAAGTTGAGGTTGACATCTTGGGGCGGTAATGCCTAAGCTGCAAAATTCCTCTGAAGATACATCAATACTTAGAGAACTACCAAGGAAAAGTATGAGTGAACAAAGAGCTACAGATTAGAGGACTGTTATGCAGACAACACCTTTTCATATTTTTTGGACCCTCCTTTTAGACTCCCAGCACAGCAACAGGCATTAGTGATTTGAACGTGCCTTGTACCCATTGCTTAGGCTCACAAAAGTTTGTTATGCTAAATGTTGTCTCCAGGATCTAGCCCAAGAAAGCATGCCAGGACACTAGGTTGCTAGTTAATATGATTAAAATGTGGGATTCAATTACTCCTTAAGTATTGGGTGTTTTATTTCCCTTTTTAAGTTGTACTAGTGATCTGCAGTTCCACTTTTAATTTGAAGCTTTGCTTTCTTATATTCCTTTTCTGCATTTTGCATGCCTGTGCAGTGAGGGGCTTTTGCATGTTTTTCTTCATTTTATTTTTAAGGAAAAAATGAGTGGATGGAGGCCACCGTTCTCTTCCACAAAGGAGGAGGCTGCAAGATAGTTCTTGGTGATTAAAACTTAAGATGTAATATTACAGGCTATAAAAGATAATGACCCATTATAAAATGCTTCAGGATTGAAAGACTCCACCTTTTCCTTAAGTCTCACTAATTGTACTGGATCCAGACCCATGAGGCTGAAGCAGACAGATCATCTTCACTATGGACAGACTCCCCATTGGGCACTAACACAAAGATCTGCTGAGCTGTCAGTCTAGAAAGGTTCATTAAGTACCTTTGAGAAAAATAAATAGAAAATTAAATGGGAGATAACTTGTGTGAGATGATTGAATTACATGATAATGAACAAGACCCACTCCAGCTTTCTCTTGGTGTTAACTTGGGCAAAGGCCCTTCCTGGTGAAATGCTAGTTTTGGATGAACTTCAGATTTCTAAAAATGGTCAACCAAGTATTTGTCATGGATACTTTCTGCTCAAAAGGGACAGTAGCTGGAGAAGGAAATTTAGAGAGTTCAAGGCAATGTTGAAACTGTCTCTACAGGCAAGAATCTCTGAAACAGGGTATTGGTGCAAAGATTAGGAAAATAGTGATTACTTTGTTGTTTGTATGAAAACTGGCACAACCACCTGCTGATCCATACTAGGGTGTTGCAATTACTTCTTATCCGTCAGTCTTGTCAGCATTTTTCATAAGCTTTCTTCAAGGTGTCCTTTTTCTACAGCATTTCCCTATTGTGACATACTTATATTCTAGTGATCTTGCTATTATAGCAACTTGTAACTAGGAGAGGTTAGGAGGCAGTCTGTCATCAGAAACCATACAGAAGATTTACACTCTGTTACACTGAGAAAGAAAAAGAGAATCCTCAGGTTCTTTATTGCACTTTTTGGTTTCTTTTTTTTTTCTTCTTTTTTTATAATACATTTGTTATACATTTGTATACGTTTTGTTACTCATTCTGGAAATGAAAGGCACTGATGCTGGTGTGGTATGAATCTTTTTTAAGGGTACAGTTTGAGTTATTTTCTACAGCAATGTTCCATATGAGGGTATTTCAGACAGCAGAAGGATAACATGCAGAAACACTTTAAGGTGGTATTTGACTTTTCACTGTGTTGCATTTCGAAAACTAGTACATTTAACTCACCAATGCATGTTAAAGGCAAAACACCAGTGTCTGAGGGCCAGCCACTACTGAAGTTGCTGGAATTTGTATCAATATTGCCATGCTGGTTTTGTATCAGAGCTTTAGTTTCAAAGTTATACTATTGTTAAGCTGCTATTTGCCCATAGCTCTGTATTCCTTGTGTAAGAAAAGAAAGTTTGGAGAGCCTTGCAGTGACACAAGGTTTTCAGGGCACCTGAGGAGTGAATTGTGTCCAGCAGTAACTGGGATCTGAGCTGTACTGCGGAAGGGGGAGTGTATGCAAGAGTATCCACAAGCCACTTCAGAAAAGTAATGTGTTACACTTAGAAAAGGGAATTGACCTCAGTTAGGTGGATTGCTTCAGCTGAAAGTTTCTCCTGTCTGTTGTATTATGCAGTCTGTAGTTTAAGAGCCACAAATGTACGTTAATATCAATTTCTACATGTTGTATGTTAATTTGTTTTTTTCTTTTCTGTTTATCATTGAAAATGCATAGCAATGGCTGGGAGATGGTTTGAGCACTGGAGTGCAGCTTCTAGTATGCATAGTCCTGTAAATGTTAGGCTGGACCTTGGTTTTGTATAAGTAACGTTGTGAGTATGATTTGTTTTTCAAAGAGTGTTTGTCTTTTGTAAGAAAAAGTGACAACTCCTCTGAGTATTTGAAACAGAATCAATTAATCCTGATTTTGAAACAGGCTGCACTGTAACGTGTAATAACCTGTAGATAATACTTTACTGATAAATACTATCCATAAACTATTCCCATTTGTATGTGCACTATGCATTTTTCTAGCAATTTTAGGAGTTATGAAAGACATGAGGTTTTGATCACAACCTTGTGGTCATACACACATCACCTCACACTGTTGCACCTGTCTTCCTGGCAGAAGCATGCTTTGTTTTTCAAGGGCTTGCATTAATATCTCAAGCTATCTCACTTTGCTTTTAAAAGTATTACGTAAATCTAGTTTCCTGTTCCTCCTTTATATTGTTCTGTCTTTGGTCGCATCTATATCTGGAGAAAAAATGGAATAGGAAAGATAGCGATTTAAATAGTGGTGATGGCCAGAGGGTATAACTGTCATCACCAGAATAAATGGCTGCTTTCCAGTTGTAGCAGCAGAACCTGCAAAATTGTATCACCCAATTTATCTACCTGTTATTACACTCTGGGAATTCCCATGTGTGTTGATCACGTACTTACCAGCTGATTGATTAGTCTGCAGCAAGACTGCTGAACCTTTTCACAAATGTTTTCAGTTTTTCCACTTGCAGCTCTTCCATTTTGTCACATTTTGTTTCCTCTAACTTGGACTCGAGAGAGATCTGTACAATATGCCTATGCAGATTAGTTTTGCTATTAATGCACAAGTCCCCTGTCACTGATGTGTCCTTCTTCCATTCTGACTAAACTGCTGAATTGTTTTCGGTGAATTAAAACTGAGCTCTGCTGTTGTTTTTCTCTTCATCAGAGATGTACATTTCTAATTTCCTGTTAGAGAAGTTGTTCATTAAAAAATCTGTCTGTTTATTATTTGTGCTTATGAAGGTGGAGCAACTTCATGTGCAGAACATAATTAGCACTTGGAATTGTTTTGATCTAGTTTTCTCTAGGTAAACTCTTCACTAATAGAAGATTTCTACTGGTGAGAAAACGTCTCTTTTAGACTTTCAGCATCAAAGCCTAACTAAGTGAATTTCATGATTCAGCTAGGTTTTCAGTGCAGTGCAAATAATTTGAAATACCTTTCTCAAACACCACTTTTTATGCTAATTTTGCTTGGGGTTATTGAGGGGGGAGGTAGCATGAAATGCAAAATATTTCATGAATAAATTAAATAACTGAAGCGTAGAACTTCTCCCTCAGTCTGAGGGCTTTATAAGAAAGTAACACACTGAAAAAAATCCTCTTCTGGCTGCGCATTAAGATATGGAGAAGAGAATGGAAAAATATGTCATTTGAACTGCTCCAAACATCTAAGACAAGGTTTCTTGTGGAAGTCTGCCATCTGTCTCTGGTATTTTGAGGTGGTTGCATTAGTCACTTTGAGGTAGCTCTTTCCATCTCTGGTCTGCCCATTACTCCCTATTCCACCTTTTCAAAAACCTAGGAAACGGGACCCCTTTCCAGATTAGGGTTCTAGATTAGCTTCAGTTTCACTAAGAATGCAGATTAGGATGTGGTCCACATACTAGTAATGACAGACCCATTCTTTGGAAAACTGGATACACATTTTATCTATTACTGGTAATAAAACAAATCTGAAGTAATCATGCTTTGAAAACCCAATTGCATTTTCAGCTGCTGTGTTATAATGCTCTATTTACTTTTTCTGTAATGTTACATCTCGGTCTTGTTTATATGCACGTGTAAATTAAGAACAGAAGAGATTATGAGTATAATGCAAGGATTTTCAAGAAATTGTAATGATCAGTCAGGTTCTGAACATGTGAAATCTCAAAAACATTCTCTTTTTCTAAGACAAATATTTCTGTGACTAATAGAGTGTTACTCCATTCTCTGTTCTCTTTGTTCCACCTCATTTCTAAAGAGTGGAACAATCTTCGTGTTGCTCTTACTCTGCTGAAAGTTGATATTAATACAGATTCTTTCAAAGGTGCTACATTTATATAATAATAATATGTAGGGATAGAAACACAAACTCCTGCTCCAAGCTAGTATTTTTGGCTCTATAGAACACATTTCAATGTGAACAATCATGTATCTTCCATTTAACCATCATGTTAATTTAATTTCACTTGACCTAAGGAGCTGACAGCATTAATCCTCCATATTGATTAACCAGATGGAAAACACTTCTTCGCATGATAGTAAGGTGACAGATTTATATCCAGAGAACAAGTACTGATGTGTTTAATTTGCTTGCAAATTGAACTGATAAGGTGCAGATTATTTAGACCAAAGTTGGAAGTTAATTTTCATTTACTAGTCATTCTTGCTCAGACCATTAACAAAGACTCTAGACAATTGACAGTTTGGTGGTTTTTTAATTGTATTGCCATAGGTAAAGCAAGTAGTTTCCACACAATGTGCATACATACTTTATATATATACACACATATATAAAATACGTACACAAAATATATACACACACTTTGTGTACACTTAAGACTTTCCTCAGATTTGTTTTGACTGATAATTTAATAAATGAGACAACTATTAGATTTCTTCTGAATCTAGGTTATTCTTCCCTTATTCTGTATCGCACCTTCCTCAAAGAGGAACAGGCATCTCTAATGATAAATGCGTACCTCTGTCAGCCTATGTAACTTTCAAAACCCCGGATCTGGAATTAAAAAGAGCACCACCTGATCTAGCTTCAATTAACAATTTGCAGAATGGTCTTCCTTCTCCCTGTAATACAGAAAGTCTCCCATAACACGGAAATTAGCAAATAAAATTAAAAAAAAAAAAGTCTTTGAAATTAAAAGAGAGTAAGAATTATAATCCTTAACTTATCCATTATCATTCTCCCTCTTCTGTTTAAGCCTCTTTGCTGCAATAATCAAAACCGCAGTTGCTTAGTCACTGATAATCCTACATCGTGTATTCATTCCTTTATTTTCCTGCAGGCCCTAGAAGTACCTTTTGACCATGATACAGCTTGTCCAGTGATTGACAAGCATTCTGATAGATTGTTTCACAGCTTTCTTGCATCTTAGGGGCTGAATTGCTGGAGGCACGATCTATGCGGAGAGAAAATCAAGCCTTATCAGTGCTTTCCAAATTCTTGTTCAGGTTTTTCCTCTTGAGCTTCTGCCTGCCTTTACTGATTTAATTAATGCTTCTATGTCCCTAGGTTACATACCTGCTGACTTTAAATCTGTTGCCATTTATCCATTATTAAAGTAACATTCTATGCCTGATGACTTGGCTGACAGCTATAGAACTACTGCCAAACTCCCATTCCCATCAGAGATCCTTGGAAACAAGGATATTAAAGATTTTATTATTTTTTTTTTTAATGAAAAGGGATAAAATTTATCTTAATAGTTTAAAGTCTGACATCCTGAAGCTCTTTAAAAGCTAATTAACTTACATTGCATTGACTTGGATATTGTCGTTTCCCCTTTTGTTCATGTCCTTCCTTCCTTCAAGGAAGGTAACCAATGGAACTGTTAATACTGTTAGCCTTAAATTTCTTTCTCTTGCTCTGGCCATATTGTTTTAAAGTTTTAAGTCACATCTGTTCTCAAATAACTCACTGTCCAGGGGATGACCATATGTCAGAGTAAAAGGGGACTTGCAGCAAAATCAAGAGGAAAGTATTACCATCTCTATGAGCTTCCTGACATTGAGGAAGATCCATTGCATGGCCTGATCTGTGAAAGGTAAAGATAATGTCACGTTCTGAACAAAAAATCCTTTAGCTATTACATATATTAAAACAACCATGTACAATAGTTCTCATTAGCCCTCCTGTAACTCAACAAGCTTAATGACTACTTCCTCCACTCAGTTGTCCACTCTGCTTTGACTAGAATGGGTTTTTCAGTCTTTTTCAAATCACAGGTTAGATTTTCCAAGAGAAGTGGACCTCTGCTTATTAGATTTGAAATTATTGATGAAAGACTTGTTTCTCCTAATTAACTCTTCTTGAGCTTGTAGAAGCAGCCCATAGGCCCTTAGATGTCTGCGGATTGGTAGGATTGGTTTAGGAGACAGTATGTCCCTATCTGTTTCCATTTCTCTATAGCCTTCTTCATTGTTTCTATACTACCATTTCTGCACTAGTCCCTTTTTTGTCTTTTTGTAACCTTAAGCTTTACTTAAATTACCTTCTAAAATACACATGTTTTCATTTACTGATCATCAGATACAAGGATAACACATTAAATAAACAGATGTAAAGTTCCATAAAGAATAGTTAGTCTTATGTTCACAACTTCATCTCAGCCTAAATCCAACTGATCTTTCAAAATTCTCAGAGGGCATCAAATGAAATTAGCAGGAGGTAGGTGCAAAACAAGCAAAAAGGGCTTGTTCTTCATACAATACAAAATGTTACAGAATGCCTTTCTGCAGGTTGTTGAGGGTCCTAGAAATTTACATATGTAAAAAGTGACTGGGAAATGTAATGAAATATAGAGAATCCACTGAGAATTATTAAATAGAAAGATGACATCCTTGGCTCAGGAGATCCTGAACTGCAAATTGCTGGAAGCTATGGGAGTATAAGGTACGTATGTTTCAACTGCTCTTCTGCAATTCTCAAAACTGCGCCTACTTCTGAGCTTCTCTGCCCATTTTGAGAGATAAGATTCAAGGCGATCGTGTACTGTTCTTATTTTACTCTTTAAGTGCTTTTTCCCCTTGACCCCGTCTTTCTGTTGGACTGCTTCAGGATTATCTCCTTAGTTAAACATTTGCTATCTATAATGCTTTAATAATAGATATTATTCTAGGTGTATTCATTCAAATGTTACTACTCTGTAGATGGCACAGGTGTTTCTGTTGAAATTTTTATGCCTGATTTGATTTAATCTTTTTAACAATGTTTGTCAAAGATTTAGCATTTGAGTGAATAAAATTAAAATGAACCTCAGCAATTGAAAACTAAGTTTGAGAATCCCATCTGCCATAAAATTTCTTGTTTAAAATATAGCAAGTTTTGGAAGCACTGAAATCCCCAAATTACGACTTTGCTCAGTAAGATTGGCATCAATTTTTTCTTTCCCCCTGTAATGATCTTAGGTGTTTTTAAGCTCCAATTGTAGTTTTATTTATAAGTAGCTTTTATATTTTTGGAAGATAACACTATGCAAATAATACGCACTCTATTTGAACAAGTTGTGAAACAGGACCTCAGAAACTTCTAAATAAGTGTTTATTGTCATTAAAGAAGGAGGCCATGTCTAGGTTTAAATAATAAAAAATGTAATTTCAGTTGACAGCTAGCAGTGTACAGTGAATGAATCCACAATTTGCCATACAAATAAACAAGGAAACAAGTACAACTGGAGTTTAAAAAGTTGAAAAATAAAATTTTGAGTTTGATGTATACTCTACTGTAAATTAAAGCTTTTAGAAACCTTTGATTCTTTTCAAAAGTTTGCTTGTATTTCAAAAAATTTGAAAAAAGGCTAAATATATATGAGCTCCTTTACTCTTTTATGAAATTAGTACCCTGTTTAGGTACTCAGCATGCACATGGAGACAGCTTCAGGTACTAGTACTGTTATGTCAGGAGCTGGAGTCAAATGTACATTTATCAAGACAAAAAATCTATAGCCAAATGTTGCCTAGATGTCAAAACAAAACATTCATGGGGAAATGCCGTTTAAGATTCATTTTTCAACTTAGGTTTTTAGAAAATTTCAGATTCATCAGTCTTGATTAGACAATTAAATGAACATCCAAATTTTCTATATAATATTTTTTAATTTTTAAATTTAGAAATTTAAAATAAAAATACATTTAAAAGTTTAAATTCCTGCAGCAGAAATATTTCAAAATTATTAAATAAGTTTTCTAATGTACTGAATCAAAAGTAATCACATTTCCTAAAGACAATGTCTGAGTCTGCCTTTTTTTAACCTGAATTCATCTCTTTCTCTGGGAGAGGAGTGGAAAAACTGTGACCAGCTCAGCTCATCTCTGTAGAAATTTAGCTGTGGTGTAAACTGACAAGACAGTCAATACATCCACTGTTCTGTCTGCCACTGCGATCTCCAATATGGTTTTCTCGGATGGAGTAAAATTTTCCTTGCTCCTTTAGCTTAGTCTTTGCTGCTGTCTTTTGTTTTTAACATTGATCTAATGTCCATATTGGAGGAAGGCAGCCTTGATTTTTCTAGAGGAATCCCAACTCCAACTGTCTGCCCCATACAGAGATGCTCATTTTGAAAGAAGACAGAGTATCTTTTTCCTGTTTGTTTTCATTGATAGTGGTTTGCTACATCTATTCTGGGCTGCGCCTTTGTTTTTGCCATGTCGAGTCTTCCATCATCTCTGTACGGGCTATCAGACAGGAGGTTGCCTTCTCATTTCAAGATGTCTCAGGCCAGATTTTCTATTGTCAAGGTGTCATGACAGTTTCTGTGTTGGTTTCTGCCTGTCTTCAGAGTGTAGTGGATCAGGTCTCAGTATGATATGGGAATGCAGTTCAGGAGGGTCACTTCATGTATTGGTCTTTTGGCATTCTCAGCAGCTCATTTTTGAAGAGGTTTAGGCATAATCCTATTGCTCTAGTTTCAGAACCAGGGAATTACACGTTGAACATTGCTATTCACTTGGGTCTGCTCCAAATCACAGCAGCACACTGACAATGGCAGATTAAATTCCCTTCTGTTCCTTGTTACAATTTTCAGTTAATAATCAACATGTTGAAGATGTGCCAGGCCTGGTTGATGCCCTTTAGCACTAGTGGCCTAGGTATTAGATTTCCCTCAGCACAAAGGAATACAGGTTTGTGAGCGTTCTGCAATAACCTATATTCCTAAAAATCACCAGTGCTTCTGATACAGTTTGAAGCAATTTCAAGACTATATTTAAAAGAGGCTTAGGGTTCCACTGGCAATAATGCTGCGTGTCAAGGCTGAGGCAGAACTTAATTGGGAAACAGTTTTCTTTCTGTGTTGTACTTCACTCTGGCTAATGTTATAAATCTATTGGTTTAATAATCATTCCTATTCACAGACACAACAAAAGGAGGTGTATCTGACTTGATCCATTTTCATTGTAATTTTTCTGGTTTCTAGCTTCAGCTGCTTCTTTTATCTTCACTTTGTCTCTTCATTTATATTCAGGGGAACCTCATTGAAATCCAGCAAGTAATTACACTGTGGTGTAACCATGAATAACATTGCTGTTTACATACAACTAAGATAGCCCATTTCTTGACAGGGAATGATATTATATAGATTGATACTGTCTATTTTTTTTTTAATTCTTTCTGACTTGCTATCGATCTTTCTAGACATTTATGAAATATCTGTCTTCATTGCAACCTTCCATTAAAACTGGAGATGATGTTTTATCCAATGATGTATATTCTGCTAGTGCTTACAAAGCCAGAGAGTGCATGCAAGCTGCATAAAGTCACTTACAGAAAGATAAAGTACGGTGAGAGAAAATCACAAAGAGCTCATCTATGGATAATGTGTGGAAATGAAAACATTTTATTAAAGGCAACTTTTCATCCCTTAAAAACACAGAACTAATACTGAAGTCAAGAGGAATCTCATGTGTAAAAGCTCACAGGCTAGTTAGATGGCTGTAAGTCATTCTTAGGGAACTGTTACGTCAGGCTGCTTACATTTATTATTAGTTACAGAGGAATAATAAAAATTTAAAAAAAAAAATTTATTTTTCATGACCTGAATGAACAGGATTTCATGAATTTCAGTTGAGGAAGCTCCCTCCAGGATCAGAATGCAGCTTTTCTTTCAGTTCAGTAGCCATAAAAAAGTTTAAGAAAAATCTCATGCTAAAATGAAAGTCTCTTT
The DNA here is from genome assembly GCA_008921705.1 of Burhinus oedicnemus. NCBI lineage: Eukaryota > Metazoa > Chordata > Aves > Charadriiformes > Burhinidae > Burhinus > Burhinus oedicnemus. Next base: position 913,748 of record VFFE01007078.1, on the reverse strand, counting down.
CTTACACTTTTTTTTTAGCAATATATCCTTTACCATGCATCAGTTTTACAGAGAATGAAGAGACTGATCATTTTGAATGTATTTATGTATGGTGCAGTTCCTCCTTCTAATTAATGCTATAGTAATAATTTTCCCCAGTAAAGAAATAAAGATATGTACTTCCAATCTGAAAATAGGTTTGTTTAGATAAAGAAGCTACCATAGGAAATAAAAAAATCATACAAATTGAAAATTATACAGAAACAGGAACAATACATCAACAAATTATGAAAGTTTATGAAGATCCACTAAGTGATCCCGGATCACCTTAAGTTGCTGAGGCCTTTCAGAACCCACAACTTGTTACGAGTGACCACTTTTGTTCAGAAAACTACAATTAGCTATTGATATAGCTTGAAAAAAGGCTCTTCACTTTAGTCTTCCCTTTTTGCAGTCAGACACTTGCTTTCTCTTTTCCTTTTTTCCTTTTCAGAATGTTTATTGGACGGCATTTTATTAAAAAAAAAAAAGGAGAAAAATAATATTTAGTAATATTGATAAGTCTGCAATTGCCTTACAAGTTTGTAGTTTCATTTGCTTAGAAGATAATGCCCATTGGAAAAGGAAAATGACACATGTAGAAATGGAAATACTTAATATGCAAGCTAGGATTTCCTACTATATATTACTTTAATAGATCATGTTAATAATGAATAAAATTAATGCAACATCAGATATTATGGTAGACCACAAAATAAAAGATTTTAGGTAATTCATCTTTTTGTTGAGGTTAGAACAGTTATTGCAACACAATCAAGTTCCTACAGAAGTCAATGTTGGGCAAAACAACTCTACCAGAAACAGCTCAGCACGCAGACAGCAGGTTGTTGTATTGGGTTAAGTAATCCAGCAAACTCAGATGATGTCTTTTTGATTTAAATAACTCCACATGTTTCAAAAAGGTATTTTCTCAGCTACAGCCCAGTGCCATAAGATGCTTAAGAACATGTTTAGCTTTAAGTCCAGAGCCTCTGCCCTTAACTATCAGATAACTGTCAGATATAAAGCATGTGCTTAAATACCTTGCTGAGTAAGAGTCATCAGGTGTGAGCTAATCCTTATAGAGGTCAGTAGGAAAGTATCTATAAGGATTACATTTGAGCATGATGTTGCCTCTTCTTGAAATAAATACCTCTGAAGTGATCCTGCTGGTATCAGTGGTGAAGCATTTTACTAGGTTTGTCTAGAATTTACAATGATTTAAAAAATATTAATCCAATTTATACTTTTAGCAATCTCTGTTTCTCTTCAAGAGTCAAGCTCATGCATATAAACTCTTTAAATTATGATTGCCAGCATTATTCAGCATATATCACCATTTCCCCTGTGAAATAGCTGAATAATTGTTTTATATTTACTTTTCTAAATATTAAGTGACCAATTCTGTAGTGTAATGACATCAACAAGCTACCTCTAAGTTGCAGAGTATCTTGTAGGGGTGCTTTTTGTATTTTATATATAATTGTATTCAGCCAGGTCTAGAGCATTTATAGACTATGGTTATCTATGGATGGTAATAATAATAATACAAAATAAAAAGAAATATGGCATTTCTTTGGCATATATAGGAGTTTCTCCCACAGTCTGTCAAGGGAGATGGATTCTCAACTGTACAAATGAGAATAAAAGTCCTGTTTGATGATCCTGTTCCAACACACTTCGCAATGCTCTACTAGTAGAGACCATGATATTGGTTTACAAAACTGAAGACAATTATTGTCATACAAGCAACAACAGCAAGGCAAAATGACATCAAAGAAAGCATTGACAGCAGATAGAAAATTAGTTACCAAAACTAATGTGAAGTTCAAGACTAGATAACGATTACTTTTTTCAGATGCACATTTGTAGTCACATCTGTAGCTTGTATTCTTTAAGCCAAAGTATTTCACATTTAAAGGACAAAAGACCTGGAATGAAACAGTTCATCCTAGAAAACAGTCAGTATTTTTTGTTTTATTTTTTTAGAAAATGTTATAAGGGGTAAAATTAAAATAATCACAGCTACTGCTAATTTGCGTTTCCTAATGTAGTCCTCATTTCCTAATGGTGAACTCACTGTGAAAAGAATTAACATGCTTGGTTTTTTCCTGTTGCAAATGTGAGGTACTTGCAATTAGATTTTTAAACAGTTTTTGTACTTTATCAATAAAAATATACACAGGCGTGCTTTATAAGTATGACTTTGGGCTATGCTATTTACATGCACATCTATACTGTTATAAATTCAACTTACATTTATATTATAGTGCTTTTCTCTGTAGTGGGTTAATTGCAATAGCCTGGATCACCGGAGTTTCCCGAAAGAGGAAAGAAGTATCTTTTGTCAGTCTTACTAGTTTTTACAAATGTCTCTGCTGCAGCCCAGGGTCTGATGTAGGCAGCAGCCCAGAACTCAAAACCAGCCCCCAAAAGTAAATACTTGCAGAATTCACCCTCGGAGAGTTACCCACAGAGCGCACATGTACAACTAGCAAACCCCAAACTAGTTGTTTTAAACATGCTACGGATGTGTAGAGCTGTACCAGTGGTTAGTGGTAATTGTTAAGAATTTTCACATATGTATTATGATCTTGGCTTAGGAAAATAGGAAGAGAAAGACTCTAGGCCATCTTTTTCATCCTGTCCTTTGTAGGGTGATGGCAACATTTCCTCAAATATAATTTAGAGCTTGTTTTTACATTACAGACGTAGCAATGCATAAGGTTTCTGTATTTTTTTTCTGTTGTATCCCTGTAATCTTTCTCAGAGGAGTCTTTGCTTGAGTAGATGAATCCATCCTCTATGCTGTCAAAAGAATGGCAGTTACACTTTAAGTTATTCAGTTATACTTGGAATGTATCTTTTGTTTGTGGGATTTTTGGGATTTGTTTTTGTGTAATTTCTACATGCCAGAGCTGTAGGATTTCATGCTTCTGACATTGTTACAGTCTGGCTAATTTATTCTCAAATCTTCCTCTTTCCATAATTTTCTTTTTGTCTGGGAAAGCCCACTGATTTAACTAATGAATCTAGTACTGATTTCTGAACAGCTGGTAATAATAAGAAAATTGTCTTGATGATTATTCTCGAGTCTGGAGAATGAGCATGCAAGCAAGTTGTTGGATGTTTTTTTTACTTTCCAGGATGTTTGGCATGTTTAGAGAGCTCTCATGTCAAATCCCTTTTATCTGTAATTACAAAGCATTATGATTTCATCTTGGTGCCAAGGGACAGCAAATGACTGCAGGGAATACTGAAAGCCCATTTATTTCTCTTAAGGCCAACTTTTGGTCACAGTGACATCATTGCCTAAATTCTCAGTGAATTTATCTGTTTGGAGCTTTAACCCTATGTGTGCTTCCCAGGACCGACTAAAGTTTGTATACGAACTCTACTGGGAGCAATTGGGAATATATTCCTTTCCTTTCTCCCTTAAACAGTATGGGCTAGACTGTTTGTCCCAGGGAACTGACAGTCAAATTACAGATAGATTATTTTTATCCCCACTTTTTAAATGAACTAATACCACAAAAAAGGAACTGATTCATCCTAAATGATGTAGGAAGTCCATTTCAGACCAGGAAATGAAACATGTTTTTTGGAATGCCAAACTTGCTTCTCAGTTCAAAACCTTTCTACCTCCCTTCTGTACTCTTTCACCCTTTCAAATGCTTTCTTGGAATTCAGAGGCATGATTTATTCAGATTGTAGCTGTAAGCTGACTTGTAGAGGCAGGTCCTTTCCTTACCTCTGAGATCACACCATCTGTGTGGGATGTTACATTGGAGATCAGGATTTTGGCCTTTTTGACTGCCAGGTAAGGACAAGGAATGAAAGAGCTACTGTCAAATCTATGAATGCAGCTGATACTGGTAATATGTAATAACAAAGTTAAGATAGTTTTTGTCTCAGGATTCTTTGAATCTAGTCTGTAGTGTGTCCGAATAGATGCGCTTTTAGCCACTGTATAAGTCTGTCTAGGGAACATTATGCACTGATTTGCAATTGCAGTGTAACAACACTGAACTTCGGGGATACCTCAGATACCTTTATGCTACTAATTACAGCTTTCATCTGCTGCTAACTGATAGAAGAAATGTGAGAAAAAACTAATTCCTAGGGGAACAGACTTTCTGTGCCATCTTTGTTGTGAGCCTGGAAGAAAAAATAGTAGAAGAGTTGTAATGGACTTTCAAAGATCATCTAGTCCATCTTTCTTCTTCAAGAAGGGTTCAACAATATCTAAATCATTCTTGACAGAATCAGTTCAATGTTTCTTTAAAATCATTTAGCAACGGAAACTCCACAGCCTCTGTATATAATCCATTTCACTGCTTGTCGGTCCACGCCGTTCAAAAGGTTTTTCTTCTAATACTTGACTAAATTGTCCTTAACAGCAACTAGATTTTTTCACTGTCTCCAGTAGGGTATATTATTTCCTCTTTTCAGCAACTCTTTACATAGATGTAATCATGTCTCTGCATAGCTGTCTTTTCTCTAGAATAAAAGGAAGAAATACTCTCTAAAATAGCAAAGTTTCCTTTTATCTTGGCTTTTGCTCTCTCCTTTATTTTTGTAATTTCTAATCATCTCACCATTGCTGTTTCTCATTTCTGGAGTTCATTTATAAATTTCTGGATGCTATTTCAGTTAAAGCCTTACCCATATGAGTAGAAGGTTTATATGACATTAGAACTCAAAAATACTTTCTGCAGAAAAGTTTCCTAGTCCATCATTTCCTACCTTGTTTGTTTTTCATGTCCTCATGTTAGCAGCACTTCGCGAATGCCATTGCTGATCTGCAGGGGTCTGAAATAGCTTGGATCATCAAGACCATTTGAATTCCATTCACCTCTTATGAGCATTTGCAGTCCAAAATTGTTCCTTTCTGCAAGTGTACTCTGAAGTCTGTCCTCTAAGTCATGACTGAAAGTACTCATTGGTACTGAACCCCTGGAGAATCTTACTCAATGTAAGATTTGCATTTCCCTGATTGCAGTTATTTGTATATTACGGTTGGCACCCATTTTACAGTAGTTCCATCTAGACAAGTTGTGAGGAAAAAAGTAGTTTGAGAGGGTTGCTGGAGAGTTACATGCAGAATCTTCACCTGTTATGCAATGAAGTCCCCTTCTGTTCCCACTCAGAGCCTTTCCTTCTCTTTTCCCCTCATACTTCTGAAGTGAGTTTGTGCTTTTTTTTTCTTTCCTGGCATCACTTATTTACCCTGTGAAATGAGCTAAAGACAATATGAAAATTAGATCCCTCTTTTTATGTCTGAGGCCCCTTTCCTCACCAATGCTTTCATCCCCCTTGGCTTCACATTTGCACTGTTCTCACAAATGCTGTGATTCAAATAGCAGAACTCTAAAATCTCTATTGGAATCTCTGCCTTCTGTTAGGATAATGCTAAAGTCCATTGAGATAAATGATCAAAACCAGATTCTCTAAGGAGTGGCAGAAGGACCTCAGCCTTTTGGAGCACTGATGTCCTGGGGAGGAGAGGCCTGGCTGAATACAGTTAGAATCCTGGTTGCAATTACTGACTTTGCTATATTGTAAATTGAGCAAATCCTTGAAACTCATTCGGTGTTAGTTTCTGTCTGCTAGGTAATTCTATTTCAAATATAAGGTCTTTGGAGAAGGGACTGTTTTTCTAAAGCATATATAGTGTGAGCAGCTTCATACTGCCATCTAAAACATGATTTACTGTCAGTTATTGACTATATTGTGTCTTCTTAAAAAAAAGTAATAAAATCCTCTGTGTTTGTTAAATATCAATGGACCAGTGTCAACACCAATGTTTAAATATGTCACTTCTTACCTGCATGGCCAGTGGTATAAGCAGAGAAGCTGAAGACTCAGAGAATACCCCAGGTTGGAAGGGACCTTGAAAGGCTATCTGGCCCAACCTTTCATGGGAAAGGGAGTCTAGCTGAGATTATCTAGCACCCTGTCCATTTGCGTTTTGAAAACATCCAATGATGGGGACTCTACCACATCCCTGGGGAGGTTGTTCCAGTAATTAATTGTATTCACCATAGAAAAATTTGTTTCTTATATCGACATGAAACCTCCCCTGGTGCAACTTGTACCCCACTGTCCCTTGTCTTCTCCCTGTGGCTAAAGCACCTCCATCCTCTTTGTAGCTACCTTTTAAGCACCGGAATACTACGATGAGGTCCCCCATAAGCCTTCCCTTCTCCAGGGAGAAGAAACCTAACTCTTTCCGTATTCTGTCTCCACTAGACATGAACTGGTTTATCCTCTTTTCAGTGACTTTGTTACAAATTATATAATCTGTACATAATATCTCTCTTCACTTGTCTGTTCTGTAGCATAAACAACTGTAGTTTTTTCATTGTTTTCCTCAGTGTGTTTTCTCTACACCTCTGCTTATTCATACCGATTGTATAAGTAATAACTGATTATGATAACCTTACTGATTTTTCTCTTCTGGTACTCTCCGGCTGACCCTTATATCTCTGGAAGCATGACGGCCAAGGCTTGGCACAGTATTCTAGCTGAGGCTTTATTACATCTGAGCAGAGTGGGAAGATTATTTTACGTGATTTTCCTATTTGGCCTGTATGATTTTCTTGACTCATAGTTAGTTTGTGTAGTGTTATAATTCCCAGCCCTGTGTTTTGCAAATCTGCTGCCTGAGCTGTTATTCCAAAACTTGTATCTATGCTATTACTCCTACATATAATATATAACTGTGTGTACATGACACCGCGCATTAGTTGTCAGTGCTCCATCCTGTTTATTTCATGCCACCATGCTATATGGTGAACACTTTTTGATTCTTATTTTGCTTTCCTTTTTTAAGCTGACAGAAGTTATCTGTAAATGTAATACTTTTCCATATTGACTTAGACAATGAAATGCAAATATATTTTGATATTTTTGAAGAATGTTGCTTGATTCCTCTTTATGGTTTATTTAGAGGCTTACTGATAATTGTGTTGTGTTATGATCATACTTTACAACAGGCTAATTTAACCCACATTTCCCAAATTTCTTATGAAAACCTGACAGAATCAGAAGTCTTGATAAAGTGTATGGTACCTACTGCTATTTGCCATCTTTTTGACTGGAGACATTACCATTAGAAATGAGCAGCTGACTTTTATGATGTCACTGGGTGAATTCAGGATCTGCACATCTGATCAGGATGTTCCAGGAGATACTTCCTATGCTCACCAACAGAGTGCCAAAAGTGCCTTCCCTGCTAACACCTCAGTCAGTCTGAAGTTTTTGATGAGAAACCTACAAAACAGCTTTTTGGCTATTTCCTCCTGTTGCTGAAAGAATAAGATGAAAACAGATGGGAGCAGAGGGCTCCTTTCTCTGTCATAGCTTCAAGCCTTACATACAGGAATATGCAGAAGGGGTGTTAGGATTCTGTGTGTATGTGAAATGGTCTCCCCAGGGAAACAGGCACATCATACAGCTTGAGAGATTGTACCACTTGAAAATAGTAGAAAACATGATATGGAATAGTATGCTAGGAGATAAGATGCTTTTTATTCCCATCTGTGCTTCAGGGGTTGAATTGGCAGCAAATTCAAAAACCTTTACTAGGCAACAGAAAAGATCAAGAAACATAGTATACGCATAGCAGGGCTTTGGCAGGAGGTAGCGTATGTCCTAACTGGATAATAGAAGCAGGTCTGGGGATTAATGTAGAGCATGTGCTTTCCAAATGTTTTTTTTCTAAGATCTCATGCTATGTCAGTTTTTGCAGAGTCTTTATGGACATTGGTTTTTTGACCTCTAGCTAAAATGCCTTTGAATAGAGTTCTCCAAGAGAAGCCCCAACACTCCATTATTTTTCTGGCATTCATTATTGAGTAACATATGGATATGTCCCTCTGCGGAGGTTGTGTTGTCTGTCTCAGCTGCTATTCCACATTGATAAAAATACTGGTTCTCTTCTCACTTGTATATATTAACAGCTTGAGTGTAAGTGAACATATATGCCACAGGTTCTGGAGACTTATGATCTCCAGGAGGGAAAAAATACCTCTGTTTATTATGGTGTCTCTCATGTGGTTCCGTTGTGGAGCTGACAAAGGGGAAATCAGCAGATGGTGTAAAAGTTCTGTAGTTATTAACAGACAGAACTACCAATTCTATATATTTTTTTTCTTACTGCAGCCTTAGTCACCTCTTAAGTTTTGTAACCTTTCTCTTCATCTAAAGGACATTTTTGATAATCTGTCTTTTCCTCAGTTTTCTGTTTGTTGACAGGGATATGGGCATTCTGATATTAACATACCCAAAATCTACCAGCCAAACAGAAACAACAACCAAACCCCAAAGCCAATGCAGAAGAGAGAGGAAAAAATAAAACCATCAAGTAATACCCCCTGTCTGCTTAAACATATTAATGCAAGCTTGCTTCTGTTAATGTTGGTACTATGCTCTTTGGCTAGCGTTCTATAATGCTGATGGCATTAACAGGAGGTGTTGCGCACCATGCTGTCTTGCCTGTGTTTGTCTCTTTTTTTGCTTCTTTTTTTCTCATATGTATATGAGGTGCAATACATGTTCCTCCCATTTTCAGATAAAACAATAGGAAAGAGTTTTCAAGGCTACTGATTACTGTAATATTTTACAAAGAATAGCCACGCAGTTCTGTATCTCATCTTTTTCTGAAACTGTGACCCATCCTAAAAGGTCCCTGTTGAAAAGTGAACGAATATAATAGAACATACTGGAAAATCATTATTGGAAAGTCAACTTCATCTTTCCCTGAACTTGATTAAATGCATTGGCTACACTTCAACCTCTGCAGTACTTTTATATAGGAAAGTATTATTATACAGTGGTTTGTGGCTGTAATATTATAGATATGGGGACGGGATTTGAGCCGGTAAAAGACTCGATATTATCTCTTTACTTCAGTGTAGCATCTCCTGTCTCCACCTGTTCACTCACCCTCCACAACAGACACAATCTTTCTGCAAATATATGTGTATGCTTTTCCTATTATGAAAAGAAACATGTTTAAAATGGCAGAATAGCTTTTGTAGTGTATATAGGAGGTAAAATAGGAGTAAATTTTTGTATTATTACTCATCTAATACTGCTGTCTATGGAGCATGATATGTCACCTAATAAAAATCATGAATTACTAATAAAATAAATTGTACGCAGTGAAGTAACAGCATGAGGAATACCAGTATTTAGCGTGGCACTCATTTTGTGTAGAAACATGAAAAATATCTTAATAGGTAAGCAGCCAAATATTAACTAAAAATCAAAGAAACTAAAGAGTGACTAAGGCAGGAGTTTCTAAGAAGTTATGCAGCAAGGGAATTGGAACTGGACCTCAAAATTCAATGTAATTTGATGCTGTTTATAGAAAGTGTTAAGTTTTATACCTGCACTTTGACTTCATGTGGATTTAAGTATCCTAATGGCTGTAGTATCTGTCTTTCACAAGGACTTTGTACGTGCACATTGAACCCAAGCAACAGCCTGAGGGCGGAGTCTTCCCTACTAATTCTGAGATGTGTCAAAGTTACAAGACAACCAGAGAGATGAGATCCTGGCAGGTAATTGCATTTTGCTACAAGGCAATGTTGCAGCCATGATTTCGTTTAACTGCAGTCTCAGCAGTGCCTCAGTCCAGGAGATCTGTGCAATCCTGTCGTGTATCTGCTGTGTTTCCTTTCTCATAACATTTAGTTGATGTCTAATTGAAAAAAATTTTGCATATCAAAGAGTGAATGTGTGTTGTCTGTGGGTTTTGGTGTTCCACACACTGACAAGCCTGCCACTAACTCAGCAGTACAGGATCAAGGCCTTTGTTATTAGAGTCATGCTGTACAATGTTGTGTCTCTTGCTGTGTTCAACAGGGCACCTTTGTTATGAGCACTCTTAGCCTTGTGCTTTTTAGATGCATCTCTTAGGAAAAAACCACCAAACTCATAAATCACTGTTAGTAAAAACCAGAACAGTTTGCTCTGCATAGATAGACTTGTGCAGAGCCTTGTGCATAATAGCATAGGCAAGCTGTCTCTGCCTTAATGGATCCTGTCAAGTTGCTCTCTATCATTCTTAGTATTATCATTCCTTACGCAGTAATGGTAAAATATATTACAGCCTTAAAGGACACTTTTAATCCCTGAAGTTTAGACTGTCTCTTATTTAGAGTGTCACATTCTTTAGTATTTCATTTTCAAAAGCACTAAACTAAATTAGGGATATAGATACCATCTTCAAAAGTGGTATAAGTCCCCTAAAATGTAGCGAGCCAGTTTGGTGGATTTTCCAAATCAGTGTTACCTTTTGATGGTGTTGCAAACACAGATGTTTTAGGGAGTCAGGCTCCAAAGTTCAAGAGACTGAAGTGGAAGATCTTGTAAAAATGTGTGTGTGTGTGTACACATGTGTACACAGAGAGAGGTTTTTTTCTGAGACTACTACATTGGCGTGGAAGGTGAGAGCCCGAGTGAGGTGCTGGGTGTGAGTGGATGCTCAGGAAGACTGGAGGAGTTCACTGGAGAACATCAGTTTTGAAAATACCACACAGTTCTCCTGACCTCTTCAAATGAGTGGTGGAAAGTAGCCACTGAACCATGGCATATGCCAAAGCCAGTACTGATGCCACAGTAGTTCAATCTATCTTTATGTCTTTCAGTTGCATGATCTTTTCCGTTCCTAGTATATGAGGGAGTCAACAGGATATATCTGTTCTCAGTAGTCAGCGCTGTCTCCTGCAGAGTGTGTGTGAAAAATCCCTACTGAAGTATAACACTGCCTTGAAAAGAGATAGAAAAGTAGGCATCCTTGGGCTCTCTCCTTATCCCTGTAAGGACAAAGCAAAACCTAGTTTCTATTCAGCAGTGGCAGAGAAAAAGAGCACAATTAGGATATTTTTGCAATGTTTCTGTTGCTTAAAGAAATAGTAAGTTGCAGGTAAAGTGCTCTTTCCCTTGGGGACCAATTACTTCAGAGAATTATATGCACTAACATTGGCAAAAGTCTCTCCAATAATAACTACTGTGATAAAAATGTTAGTGCATGCCCAAATACCAGAGAGTGAAAATGAGGCCAACAGCTGCATGCAGTAAAAAGAAGAACGTGCTTCTGCTCAGGGAGTATTAGTGGCTCCACTAACATACCTGCTGCTTGGTAGGACTTGTTTCCTTGACAAAATAACCCTGCCAATGACCACTGAAAAGACTTGTGATTATTCCCATTTTTCAGTTCTACTTTGTAGCTGAACCTCAGATTGAACAGCAGCACTGCCTGACATTTTCTCTTGATTTGAAACACTGTTGACAGCCTATTGTACTCCCAGCCTTATTTATTGTGAGGGATGCACACAACGCTTGGTGTGCAGGTTCAGATGATGAACTCTGCCAGTGCAACGTCAACCCCGATTAACAAACAGTGATGCCTCTTACAGTTTAAACTCCAGCAAAGTTGCTAAGCAAAGGAAGCTAGTGTTGGCTTAAACAGACAAGGTGTAACTGTGTGTGTAAAAATGCGAGTGTATTGTTAAAGCCTTGGTTAGACAAAAAATTAATTCCACCTTTACTAAAAAAAAAAGGTATTTTGCAAAATGATTTTGTTACGGGATGCAAAATATCCCTCAAGTTATCTACAAAGAAAGATAGGTACAAAGAGCCTTTTCATGCATCCGTGAAGGACCAGACTTACTATAATATTGCTTCGTGCATTTAGATGCAAGTTGCATCTCATTCGTTTCTCTTATGCGAAACCAGAACAGCAGTGATAGATTGGGATTCTAGACTTATCTCAGCTTCAGGCAAGCTTGAATCCATAGCTGCTTCTTCCCAGAAAGGGACCCTAAGTTCTGAAGATGGAAAACGAAATGAAACTGAAGAGAACATCTTGCTCTTGAAGCAACACCATTATCTTGCCAGAAGAGCAGTCCTGGGATGAGGAGGGCCTATCCAGGGAGCCCTGGCCTGTTCAGGCATTGTTTATTTGGCAGATTCTGACATAGGAAGAATCCCCAGAACTAAGGTGGGGATTGATTTTTTTATTCTGGTGTCAAAAAGTGTAATTTGTTGTCACTGATGACAAATATGTCTGTCTTATGTTTTGCTAACCTGGCAAGGCCAGCACAGCTGAATGAGTTGTGTTAAATTCTTCATGGTGCATCTTCTGCAGAAGTGTTTACTAGGTCCGATCAGCTGCATTTGTCTAACAGCAGCTTTTCCGCAGACACAGGATATAACCAGTATCCTAATTTGGTCCTGACTTTCATTAATGCAGCTGGACACAGAGGAAAGGCCTGATATAATGCTCATGTTCCAGATTGAGTTGGCAGGTATGAGGACACATCTTACTTGCAGGCTGAGCAAATTTGAGTCTGGAAATCTCTAAAGCATGAATTTTAAGAACTGGTTTTTACAGCCACTTTTCAAATTGGAGCTGTATGTTGGTGTTTACATTGAAAGTTTTCCCCTGGGCTTTTAGCTGTAATAGCATTGCTGGCTCTTTTTTTCCCATCTGTAGGCTGAGATTAATGTGTTATTATGTTACATTTTTCAAATGAATTGATTTAGTAGTTTAGCATAAAACATTGAAGTTTATCTTCCCTCATTAGTCACACTCATCTGCTGTTGCTCTCCTAAACATGGTCCTACACAATGTATACCAGGATTGCCAGCTGGGCTGATTGTGCAGTTTGCTAGAGCAGAGCATGAGCGCTACAAGAGGTTCACTCTATGAGTAATAACCCAGGCTGCCAGTGACAAATTCACATTGCACAGTCTTTTCCATCCTCTCTTCTAATGTCACCCCTTGACATTAAGCCTGTTGTTGAGAAAACACTGCTCGTGTCTTGGGCAAACACTAGAGATAAGCTTGAGTTTGAGTCCTAAACTGTCAGGTTAGACTTCTGTGCTCTTTTATGGGCAACCTAGTGGGAACTGCAGAATATGGCATGAAGGATCATCTTGTACGTCTCTCCTCTTCAGGTGGGCAGGAGCTGGACAGAGTGGTCAGAACCTGACAGGAATGTAATGTAAATGTAATGCACATCTTGCAAACCAGGACGGTGTCATGACTCCAGGTGACTTTTGGTATAATGCCATTATATGCTGTATCTTCTGCTAAACTACATAAATCGATAATTTTATTTACAGTGAGAAAACCTCAAATTTTGTTCTCCCAAACCAGTCTCATCTCTAGAGGATTAGTTCCCAGGAATTTTCTGAGTACTTCCTGATATTTAGTACAGCCATCAGTGTTAATAATAGTTTTACCCCTTTAGGACTTTGTTATTGAACTAATACAGGGTTCTTTAATTTCTTTTTTTGTTTTTAATTGGGATTTTAATGTATCCTGGAAGCTATTTCTTACTGACCATGTAATGGTATTTTAGAAACAATACATAGAGCAAGTTGCCGTATAACTTGAAATGAACAGGACTTTCATTCAGTCCTTTTTGGCTAAAAACAGCTTTCATGCCCAAGCTAGCATGGCATCTGTACTACTATATACGTATTATATTAATGCTGAAATAAATGAGAAAAGTTAACTGAAGTCATATATAATCAATAAACACAATAATTTGACTTTCCCATTCATAAAAATAACAACACTGTCTTTTTAGCAATCTGGTACTCATCCTATTTTCACATTGTCAGCACTGCGTGATATATGAGATGATATAATCTAATACAATAATGCTTCCTGTCATAACTGTTTTTAGCAAAATAAAATTATCAATGCCAAATAGAAAGGTGATATAATTACATTAAAGACTATATTTATCATTGGAAGTCCTTCATGTATTCAAGTATAGAGATCAGGATTAAATAAAGTGCTCAGAATTGTGTGCAAAAGGGATTTGTGGACTAGTGTTATTTATTTAGTACTCAAAATTCAATAACCATTCTATAAGAATAGAGCAAAGCATGAATCTTTTCCCAAACCTATTCAAATCTGAAGTCTGAGTCCTGGACACACTTTGTAGGTAGTGTGGAATGTCATGAGACCTGATCCTCTGTTTAAGTCACCACATCTTCGGTTTGATGTTTTCCCTCTGATAATGTGTCATGGCTTCCTAGGAACCGTAAGTTGTCCCAACAGTTTGCACCAAGTCGTGCACTAAGTTGATTCTGAAGCTAGGTATCCTGAATCTTCATTTCTTCTTCTGAAATTCATCCAATATCATTGCAGCAAAGCAAAGAGAAAAGGAGCTACCCTACCTGAACACTGTCCTTTTCTGAGATTCTATTAATCGTCAGGTTTATGAGCCATTAGCAGTACTAAGAGTCTGTAAAGGACTTTCTGTTCCAGCAGACTTGGTATACAGATGTTGTGTACAGGTTTTTCTGTAAAGAACATACAAAAATTTTGAAGCGATATACACCAGTGTTTCATCTGTTTTTACTGGGTAGTTTCAATCCTGGGATGTGGCTGAAGCTTATTGCAAAACTCTCATGCATTCGTGAGGACCAGGATCTGGCACTGTACGTGCTTGCCTTTTTTTTTTTTTTTGTCTCTTCAAAACCGTAATTAACTGATCAAATGACACAAGCTGTGTATGGTGTCTGGAAGCTTACAGGGCACATGGAGCTTTGCAAGGTTTGCATGCCTTGTGTGTATTATGTAACATTCCGTGTAACAGGCATTGCACATATGTAACGTAACAAGATGCAGCTGCTTTCCAAAGAACCTTTTGCTCACAAGACTACCAATGGCAGAGTCAAATCATCATTTGTGCTGAGATGAACCTCAGTGGCTACAGTGAGAGGCTCCAGAAGCTCAGTTAATACTCAAAAATTGGCCCAATGACACAAGTTTAGGAATGAGCCAGCAAGTTGGATTCACATAGAATCGGTTTTATTGCCAGGTAAGAAATTCATATTAATATAGTGAATACATATGTTTACAAATAAACATTCTTAAAAAACAAACAAACATTTTATTGTAGGAAGTATTATTGGTATCATAAACTCTGTAGTTAACAAGTATTAACACGGGTTTACTTACAGAACATACAGTTACTAAAATATTTCCACATAAAATATGCTCAAGTTACACGAAACCTGTGTGAATTAGAGTGCAGCTGTAATGTGTATCTAAAGCATATGGATTAACAGCAACATTCCATAAAGGGTCAAATTAAGTCAGCCAGTTGTGAAGGCAATAAAGATTAAAGGAATAAAAGTAAGATAGTGGAGAATCTGGGTTGTGTGCAAAGTATTTGTCCCGTGGGTTTTGTCCACTTCTGATAGTCTTAAAACGTATGATAATACAATTTAGCAGCACGCTTATGGAGAGATGCCGGTGCTCTCAGGATGCAAATCAATCTCGATATAGCTAAAGAAATGATCTCTCCATTTAACCACATTTCAAATTCTTAGCTCTTGCATCCTTGACTAAGAAGAAGCACTGCCAGTCAGTTGAGTACAGTAAGAAATGCCACTTCCAATTCTTCTTACAACATAACAGTTCTCACTGCTCCCTGCATACTCTTCCAAAACTAATCTCCAGAAGAATTGACAGCGGGTGAGAACACAACTATAGTAAGATAGCTAGTTAGGATTTAGCCAAATGACTTGTTTTGGGGGAAGGGCAGGAATTTAAGTGAAAGACTGAGTGCATTGCCTGCCATCAGGCTGTTGCAGCACCACCGTCCTATCCCAACTCTGTTTATCTCTTTGTGGATGTGCTGAAACCTTTACAGGCCCAGGACTGTGAGTCTACTACCAGTGCCCAATTCAAGAGTGGTTTTACTCATACAAAAAAGGCATCTTGCTCATCAGAACCACAGTCAAGACCACGAGTCCAATTATTTGTTTAGTTTAAACCCAGATCTCTTTGACATTTGAGGCTAGTCCGTTAGCCTCATCCACCAAGAGGGAACGCCACTATAGAAAGCCAAACAATAGAGACAATATACCATATAACATTTAGTTGAACTACAAAGAACTACCATGGCTAAAAGCAAATACAAAATGAGAGACTAGAGGGAAAAAGTTTAAATTGGGAAAATGGAGGGGCTAACTAAATAGTCTTGACTGTGCAACCACTGCATGGAGATGTAGTTCGGTTTCCCTTCGGGACAAACAGAGGAGGTGGTTGAGCAGGGCAGAACCCTTGTCATCCTTAGCAAAACATGAGGAAATAGCTCAAAGGAACAGAGGGGTCACTTTGAAAAACAAGACTGTCATTGAACAATAGTAATACAGTAAAGGCACCACCCACGCTTAATTTCAGTCTGAAGCAGTTGAAGATAGGCAAAACATTTAGGTGAAGAAAAAGTCCTGACAGTCTGCAAAGTGAGAATTGTTACCATCTGCCCGAAAACAGGAGGACTGAGAGGAAATATTTCGATGCCCTTATTCCCCCAGCAGCTTTCTGTGTCATATGATATGTCTCTTCTTATTTTGGAGGTTCCCAAAAATTTCAAATCAAATAAAGTAAACTGAAATAAAATCTTCTGCTGTTTGTTATCATCCTGCAGAATTCTCTACCAGCCAGAAAGGTCCCATAAGCTCTTAATCATAACAGTCTTCATAAATTCCTTATGAAAAAGTCTTTGTCCCCTGTTGTATATGTATTTTTTGCGCTTTCTATAAGATGGTGTGAAAGTACAATAATAGATGTTAGGGGTTGTACCAAGATGTTTGCTCTTGGCTTTTCACAGGTCTAGTGATTATTAATAGGTTTTATAGAAAATTCCTCTCAAATAATATATTACAGTATATTGTTATTTCTTTCTTCCTCTGTGTCAAGGCAGGAACATAGTGTAAATGTTTAAGCAGACATAAGGTTTCTCTAGATTGTGCTACTTCTCATCATGGATTTTAGTTTCAAGTAAAAAAATTTAGTCACAAGGGTTTGTGTTCCATTGTGAAATACAAATGGAGTTTATAATTCAACCTTCAGTGTGTATTGCTGAATGGTATTAACCCACTCTTCGGCCTACAGTTGGCTGGATACCAAGAGTGTCCAGGTAGTTCCTTCCTTCCTTCTGTTTGCTTCTTTTATTTTTATTTTATATTTTTAAATTTATTTTTTGCCTTTCAGTTGAGTGTTTGTGTGGTGTGTGTATTTCTGTGTGGTTTTTAAAGGATTTCATTAAAAAAAAAAAAAAGAAGGAAAAACAAACTCAAACAGTTACTTCTGTCTTGCTGTTAGTTATGAAGTATGGCTGTGGGCCCAAATAATGCTGGCTCCGGGTTGTCAGTGGGTCGCTTAACGTTGGGTCTCCCATACCATGCTTCCCCTTGTTTGCGTATGCTTGCCGTCTAAGAGACTGGTCATTAGGATCCCAGGTCTTGTAGTGGGAATTGTAACCTAATGGGTGTGTATGGATCTTTGCAATTTTGGATTTCTGCCCGTTCTGTTTGGTTAGGCCACTGTCGATTGTATAAGCTCTGTCTTCATCTAGGCGCACTGGATGGAGTGGCAGGCTCCCCTTGGCAGCCAGTTCTGCAAGATGTCGGCGTTTGGTGTAGAAGTCATCGTTGACTTTGTCAGCTATTTGGATTTAAAAGGGGGAGGGGACAAAAAAATCAGTTGGATGCAAGAAAAATGTTACACAGTTTACAATAAGTCATGCACAAATTACGTCTGTGGACCAGATACAGTTACAGGTATATCAGTAGGAGAAATCCATGCCATCTCCCACCCCTTATTTTCCCTCTGTAGTATATTTTTGGATGCTATTATGCTAGGCTTTTCATATATGCAGACAAAAACCTGTTGTCTTTTAACAAAAGACTGTTCCTGCCCCAAATCACTCAGGTTGTGCTGGTATTTACGTTATGGGGACACGTCCTGTGAATCTTACTGCTGCTCGTTTCACATAGCATAGGAAGTTTAGGAAGCATTAAGTAAGACTTGGAAATATTAGGGCATCTTGGGATGCCTTGTTGTATGACAGCACATCTCTTTAAATGCGAAGTGTCATGTGGGAGTTTAACCAAGCTGGTTGTAAGGTCCAATGGTGTATGAGGTGGACGTATTTGTGTTGAATAATGCCTTAGGGCAAAATGAAGAATAGGATCTGTTCCAAATGGTTGGAAGTTCACTGATGCTTTATGGGAATGAAAATACTTTGGGTTGCTGAAGGTTAGGTATTTACCCTGTGATTTTACAATGAAAATCCTAAATTCCAGGTTCTGACATTATTTTCTGGGACCAGTGCCACTAAGAGCAATAGCCCTGCCAACAAATACTGCATTGCAGTTCTCAATTTAGGATTTTGCCCTCTACAATTTCCTGGACAAGTGACTTCCAGTGCATGCTTTTGCTCAAGCTTGATTGTTGTTATTGCTGGCATTTATTTGGCCTTGCTTAAACTTGTGAACCATGCTCAGGAAGCTGAAGGCATTCTGCAGCAGTCCAGCAACTCATTTAAATGTTGAGACTGAGTATCAGGGGTTTAAAGCGAGCTTAAGTTAATTTAATTTTTTAAGATCTTGCCTTTTACATAAAGAAGGTTTATTTACCCACTTCAAAAATCTAGATTTTGATTTAAGATAGTGCCAAATATGTCGATCAACTAACACGGTGGTGTGTTAATCAGCAGTAGTATGCCTTGAATATACGATTGTGTCAGCCTGGATTTGACTTTTTCTGTGCCCTGGCTATATCCATCCATTTTCCTTAAAGCTATGCCATGTAAGGCTTCTCTGCAGAAGTCTTGTGCAAGTAGCTGTCTGTACAGCTCAGCTCCTCTTGCCTTCATGATGAGTAGGCTTTTAATTCCCTGCACTGTTTTTGTTTGTTTTCTTTCTTTTTCTCTCTCCCCTGTATCGCTAGCTGGTTTTTGTTGCAATCTGAATTTTCTCCTTCTCTCTAGTTCTGAAGTGGATCTTTATGCAAGATGGTGAAATTCCCATGAGCACCACATTAATCTTCAAGGTGAGGCTTCAGTTCCACATCCACCTTGTCCTGGCCCCTCAACAGGGAGGAATATTACCAAAAGCAGTTCCTGTTTATCATCTCATGACATTTTTTGTATAATGACTCTGTGACTGGACGTCGATTTTTAAATCCTGAATTTTGTCATTAAAGAGGTGTTTCCTCTTCGATGAACTGAAATCACTCTTGTCTGTGCTGTAAAATTAGGCTTTGTATGTTTTGCCCATCTCTATCTGTCGCTTTTTGTAATACTTTTCTATAGCATACAGGTGTCTTCTTTTTTAAACAAATCACAGAATGTAGATAATGGCCTATTCTAATTTCAGTACAGGATGTGCAGCTGCAATTGCTGGTAGACCTGTGATGTGTTACAAAGAGAACATGCTATGTTCTGCTTTGATTTTGGGATGAGTTTCATTTAGAGATCTGTAATCTGAATAATCAAGAAGTTGTACCTATTTCTTCTTGGAAGAGCTTTTTCCAGTTCTAAATGTGGCTTGTCCTTTTAATTTGTTAATATTCACTGAATGCCACAAAACAGTATTATATACAAGTTGAATAAAAACAGAAGGGAAATGCAGTCTGTACTGCTTTTTGCTCATTAATCTATTATTAATAATTGAGAAAAACAGTTACAGAAAAGGCATTGTGAATATCCACACAAGTATTTATTTGTATAAATTTTTACATCAAAGGCACTGCAAGTCAGCTGGTTAGGGGAGCAAGCTTCTATATCTTATGACTTAGACCTTGTCTATATAAGAAAAGTCACACTAGCTTATGTAATTTAAATTCAGCGTAGTTAATTATGTCCAGCTCCTAATATAGATACATTTGTCTGCCTATTTCACATTTAAATTGGTTTAATTTGCATAGAAAAATTAAAAACTAAGCTAATCTCATGTAAGGATAGAGAAAAATTGTACGTTTGTACTTTTAATTTGATCTTAGTTGAGCTGCAGCAATTTGTCTTACATAACCAGTTTCTTTGATGATCAGTTACAAGGTAAATAATGACTTCTGTTTAGAAAAATAACAGTGGTGATACAGGTCTGTAAGTAATGACCAAAAATTTCAGTATTTGCATTGCCTGATACTTTGTGCCATTTTTCACTTTTGTATGGCTAAGTGAAAAAGGCCACAAGAAGCTCAAGCTACTTCCTTAGTTTCTTTTTATTTTTTCTTGCTCACACCTTTTCCCATGGCCAGCAATGGTCCTGGATCTCTGAGTTTTGTCAAACATTAGATATGTTACTCAGATCTCCAAACACACCAAGACTGACGTCTTCTCAGAAGAGTACATTGTATTACTGTTGCGTATGAACGAGACCTTCACTGTAAAAATTAAGCAAGGAAGAAATCAGCCTCAGAAGGACTGTGCCTATGACATATCTGTGAGATTTATTTTGCTCTTATTTATGCCATGTTTTATGTAAAATTTTCAGCTCTTTATTTGTTTCTTACGGAAGATAATACAGTAAGTGAAATGATTAATTCTGTAAATATGGTTACATTGAAGTTTCTTTAAGTAATTTAGTCCAGTAATTTAGTGCATAGTCCCTTTCTAAGGACTTTTCAACTGTTGTCTGGACACTGAGCTTGAAGAGAACAAACCAGGCTTTGATCTGAAAATCCTCATCAGCAAAGTCAAGCAGAAAGCTAGCAAATCTATGATGAATGGCTGATTGCATGTGTTTTGTGAGGCAGTGACAGTGTGGGAGAGCTGCTGTTTGTATTTGTCCTGATCAAATAATGGTTTGCAGGGTTTTGCCTGAGAATTTCTTTATGTATGCCCAGGAGTTAAATGCTAACAGTGAAAGCCAGCCTCTTTATCTAATGTTATAACCTCTTTAAAACAGTCTTCTTTCAGCATGGCACGCAGGCTTACACATAGGCACATGTACCAGAATTGGGTGGGGGAAAATACCATTGTAGCAAATACATAGCAAATAAAGCATTGATAAAACCAAATTGTTCAGTTGTTCGAAAGGGCTTTTGGCAAGTCTTGAAGCAGTCCTCATTCCTGCATACTGACTAGATTATAAGTTTTATCATAGCAGTGTGCTATGTCCCAGTGTGAGTGACCCGATGCTAGTATACTGCAGAAGCAGGTCTTTTTACTTCTGATTTTCAAAGTAGAAAAGATTCAGAAGAGTAATATTGAGCATGGTTTTGTAACAAATATTTTATCAAGAAAAGCATATTTATAGTATCCTGATGCCAGCTACTTTAAAAATCAACTGTGTATCTCAAGAAGTTCATTTTCATTCTTAACCAACCCCTATAAATATTTTGTGGACTTTAAACACGCAAAGAGACATTTTGGAGTTGTACCATGGATTTATTATGTGACCCTGGGTACGTGACTCAACTTTGCTCTACCTTGGTTTCACCAGCTGTAAAATGAGCTGTTAACACATTGGAGGAGGTAGTTAAGTGTTATGAAGATTAATTGCTATTTGTAGAGTATACCGAGTTTTCAGATGAAAGGTGCTATAGAAGTGCCTTTTGCATTGGCTTCTGTATATAAATCAGTAAAATAGGATTTAAAGATATCACTGTCATGTTTGCAAAATGAGTAAAGAATTAGAATTGCAAAATTACCAAATGAACAATAGTAAAAGAAGGGCTTTAAATTCTGAGCGTTATTCTTTGTGTTCCCTTCCTCCAGTCTTGGCAGCTAATTACACAAGTGTTCTCAGTTTCAATATTTTTGTAAGGTTTTTACTCTTTTAAGGTAATGCACCCACAAATTTACTTACTGTTGTAGCTGTTCATCTGGAAAAAATGTTGAAATATTATTTTTTTTTTCCAACCTAAAGTGTGTGCCTGGGAGGGGGGAGAACCTGGGCTTTTGTTCCTGCTGTGCATAAAATGAATAACTGAAAAAATACAGAAACAGTGTAAGGATCAAAAGCAGGATTCCTCTCTCTCAGCTGCGCTCCTTAACTATTAAGATAAAGAGATGCTTTCTCTTCCTTTGTCTTTGTAGACTAATAAATCTGGAATTTTCTTCTGCTCCACAGCACAAGTTCATCAGGATGTGAATCTGGGTGCAGACCACGCTAGTAGAAGCTGGGATGCACCTTGCTGGGTAGGGAATGTAGACTTAAATCCCACTCTGTTGGAGCAGTTGTACGGCCATGAGCCTATCACCTAAAAGACGGATCTCTACTCACTCTTATCTGAATCCAATGACGCCTTACAGTGACCACAACTGTCTGTTTTATTTTAATCTTGACTTTGCCAGTACTGGTGTCAAATGTCTCAGATTGGGACCCTTGCGTTATTCCTTGAATTTTGATTTTGAAAGGTGACAGCTACCAAGCTCCTTGGGATCGCAAGGTCTATCCTACGGAATGCCTAGGAAAATTTCAGTGAGTTTAGGCTCATTTAGATGAGGTAGCCAGAAAGGAATGGGCTTTTGATGGTATGTTTTTATTCAAGTTTCACTATTCTGCCTAAATCTGTCACTGACAGAGACAAGCTTTGTTCTTTCACTGATTGATGATTGGTCATGACCAAACTTGGAAGTTTCACGTATTTCTTCATCATCCACAGTTATATAACAAAAGCATGTAAACCAGTGAGTCGCTTATAGACTAAATACTCTGGATGAAAACATGTTTTCTTGAAAATCAGTGGCAAAAATCCTTGTGGCTATAATAGGGCCAGGATTTCTCAGTGCACTTATTTGAGTGTATATTATCTGTGCTGAGAGGTGACCTTAAAGCCATGTAATATTGTTCTGCTCCCTAAGTTAAGTAGTCTTCAAGGTGGCTGTGTAACCACTTTTGGTATAAAGAGCCATGTGAACACGCATTAGAATTGTGTAATGTTTTCTTTTTCTTGTAAAATATTGCAGTTACAAGCATTTCTGAGTAGTAAGTACAGGTAAATAGGCGGTCTTGGGTAATTCTGAAGCACTATTTTTTCTCTTTTCCCTCACTGACAATCCTCTTATCTTTGTGGCTCCATAAAATGGCTCTGAATTCTTGCACCACTTCTTATAGCTATGGGAGGAGTGTAGAATCCTGAAAGACAACTATGTCCTACAGCTTTTGTGAAAGTAGGCACCTAGGAGTGGGAAGAAACCTCTGAAGTGAGACAGGAGAATCCACAGAGCAGTGAGCCCTTATAAAAGCTCTAAAGACATTAAAAGAAAAAAAAAAAGCTACAGTGACAGCTTGCAGTCACAGTCAGAAGATACAAAAAGGTATAGGGAACCCTGTTTCTCAGTAGATGTTTCACAGAATTGTTTCTTATCTGAACATATTTTAAGAACTACTTTGTGAAATGCAGACCTTTATTCTAGCCACAAAGAGATTGTATTTCAAATTTAGGGCTACAGGTACAGAAAGCAAGCCAATGGAAAGTGCTGGGGGACAGGATAGCAATGAAATGACTGCAATGACACACCACATAACAGCTAAAATACATTAACTGCCTATTCATAGATGTTTTCTGTGTAGCAGTAAAGCTATCCCTTGTAATATTTAACAGTTTATAACAAGGTTTTGCTTCTACAGCCATGACTTTGCTGAGATGTTAGTGTAGTTACCTGAAGCTATGGGAACCTTATGTTTCTCTCTGTAAGTAATGAAAGTGAAAACTCAAGGAAAGACAAAAGGGTAATGAATCCTGGCTCAAAGACAACACAAGAATTTCGCTTAGGGAAATACTGCCTTTGGTGATGCTGTTGTTGATCCTGTCTGAATGTGTGATTGCTTATTCATTTGTTTTCCTAAGCTGGCATCTAAGACAGTATGTTCAAAGGCTTCCAAGATACAAGCCAACTCTATGTGAGTGTTTTTGCAGGAGTTCATCTGAAAATCAAAGAAGTATCATTTCTACACTAGCACAAGCTTTTTCTTGGGTGAGGGGAAAAAACTAACATGGACTGAGTTCAGATTAGCTGTCCCCAGGTATGACTTGGATCCAATAAATACAATGAAAAGTGTATTCCACCCAGTAAAACAAGTAACTAATGACCTGTCTTTTGAATGAAGGCATTCATCAGGCATCATGGAGCACAGAATAATTTTCTTTACATAACATGAAGCCTATTGGAAAACAGAATACAGCTAGATGTCGCAGATAGACATGACTCTCTTCATATAATGCCAGCAGTGGGTAGAATGATATGATAGATCTCTATGCGGCCAAGAGGAAGGAATGTAGCTACTTCATGGTTAGTCACTAGCGGTTCTTATCTCATGGGCGCTGGAGTGGCTGTGGGGCAATTTTAAACTATACTGAATTCTAAGAAAGGGCAAAGGCCATTTAAAATAATTTTTGCATTCCTCCCTCTCCATTCTTGTATTGAGCTCTAAGAATGCAGAATTTGGCCTGTGGGCTGCTACATTGATTTCTATCCTAGATATTTGCCTTTCTTTCCCCAAAAGTTCTAATATCAGTTTGCCTTTATTTAAGGCATTCTGAAAAGGAAGACACTATTTTATGACTGTGGATTATTTTTCATGGTTTTTATACTCTATTACTGATAGAGGTAAAGAAAAATACATAATGCATAGAACCACCTATAAATTACTTTCATAATTTTGATAGAACCTACTTTTTGTAGGTCTGTGTTATTTCTCTTCTGACCCTCTTTACCACTTTATCTATTTACTTATTTCTTATAGTGATCTGGAGAGAGACCAAGCATGAAAAGACATATCATATCAACCTTTTCTTCTGCAGACATTGTTTGAAAAGAGCTTGTCCACCTCCAGACACAAGACTGCATTTTGCTTTCCCAGTGAAATGAAATTCTACTTTCATGATATGAGACATGATGAAACATAAATATGTAGGCCCAAACATTTCTTCTCTTCTATCAATTACTTTCATGACAGTTTCTGAAAGGCTGAAGAGGCCAGAATATTTCTGGGTTTTAAAACGCATTAGGAATGGTTTAGAATAGGAATGTAATTAGACTTGGTAAGTAGAGCCTCCAGTCTCAGCAATGTTCTCTTTATCCACTACAGGCAGCAAGTGCTGCTGCTTGGCTGGGAATGCTGAGAAAGAATTTGATTAACTCCTCAGGCACCATACATCACATGTGGTACCTCACGTACAGGGTTGCGGTTTCCTGGAACATAAGAGTAGCCACATCTCTGTGAGCAGAAGCACCCCTCTTCTGACAACATGCCAAAAAAGCACAGAACTGCAAAGTCTATTTTTTATTTTTCTTTTTACAAACATTTATTTACTGTTTAAGTTTAGGCAGGTTTCTCTTTGGATGTGTAAAACAGTTTTTCCAGTTGGGCTTTGTATAGTTGACTGCATTGATTTACATAGTATTAAAGTGCAGTATTTATGATTCAATTTTGCAAAGTGCTGCAATGATATCATGATTTGGTTTTGGTCAAAATACTCCAGGCACACACATATTGTGCCTAATGTAGGACCAATGACATGCAGAATACTTGTATCTAACCAGTGTAAGAAAAACAGAGCTTTTCTGATTTGCCAGAATCAATAGGTTCTGTCAACCGGGAAACAAATGGTGGCTGCATCATGTTATTGTAAATATTTTCAGGAGATCTGAAATCTGTTGCGTGCAGATGGACAAAGATCACACTACTTTGTTTTATCCTCAAGTGATTTAACATTTTAAATTCAAGCATCAAGATGTTAAATTGCTGGTTCGGTATCGTGCAATGAATGATAAACTTGAGAAGGAAATAAGATTGCCAGTTCTATTCTTGAACCAATGGATGAAATTGTAAAAGAAGTCTAAGAGAATTATGTATTCAAATCTCTGACTCTTCTTTGAAAATGCAGCCAGTGGCTGTCCTGTAACTGTAAATCTGTTTTTCCATTATTTTTTTTTTCCTAAAGGCCTCTAAGCTCATGTCCTTTCATGGCATCTACAATGGCAAATAAATATGAAAAGTTCTACTGTGAAATATTTATTTAGGTTTATCTCATTTAGGCATATTTATCAGTTTGAGTTTTACTGGAAACCTTATATATAGAAGAAAACTTGCCTTTTCAAACAGAAACTATCTAAGGAGTCATGCTGTCATGCTTAACTTCTGAATGAAGCATGACTGCAGCATAAACTGATTATAGGAAATGAGGGTTTGGCTTGCTTTCTAAAAATGCTGTCTGAAGCCAAAGAGGTTAACACTTAGGAGATTTGCTTAAAAGGCTTCTTCTACTTCTTCCTTCAGTAATCTTGCGTGCTTTTTGACTGGGTGGTTTTTAATGCTTCTCAAGCAAATCAGTTAGGACAAATCTTGTTGTGTCAAAAGTTTGCAGCAATGCTTTCATACATAAACAACGATATGAACTTGCTTGTAACCTTTTGGGTCTGTGAGAACCTTCAGTTTGTTTAAGGGCAGGGCTTCCTAACTATTCCAGGAGCACCACTGCATTGTACATTTGCAGAAAAAGTGTGCAGTCATGTGCAATAACAGGCCCTACTCTGCAGTCTGAGAAATTCAGGCTATCCGCACACAGCAATGTGCCTTGCTCCTGGGATTGAACTGCAAACCAGGTGGACTGTCCTGGCAGGCTGCCTACTGAGTAGTATGTGAGTTATGTTGGAAAAAATTTCACGGTGTTCCACAATGTGACTCAGTGTCTGAAAATGCATGTATGTTTTTCCTTAAGGTGTCAATTTATCTTATTTAACATTGACTGAAAAAGCTGCTGTATTCCTGACCACATTTATTTGTAATAACTGTTCTTAGCATGAGCCTAATTTCATTTTTTTCACACATTGCTGTTGGCATTCTTCTGTGTGCTGAATTTCATTTTCAGTTTTAATACTGTTTATTAGGTGTTTTTGTTTCTTTTAGTATACTACTTAAGAGTTATAACTCTTAAACATATGTCTGAATCAGTTACAAATACTCCTAGTTGTGATGATGTAGAAAGCTGCATGAGGACACAGGAGACCCAGTTCAGGTCTCTGAATATATAATGAAGATGTAGTTTTAGTGCTGAAATAAACTTGAGTTTTTCAGTCTTTCAACTGGCGTCATACTAGATTTACACCATTATTTCTGAATACGGGTTGAGGCCTGGAGGCTTTTTGAATTTTACTGCTTAAGTGAAAAAAAAAGGTCCCAGTGCTGTAATAACTATTTTTTGCAGGAGTTATTTTTATTTGATCTGTTTCTTCACTCCTATAATTTTAAAGAATTTTTAGCAATCATTCTGGATTGAAGTCAGGGTTTTTTTCCAAAATTAGCTGTGGCATAAGTTGTTTCTGTTAGAAAGTTATCTTTTTCTATTCTTTTTGCCAGAAGGAATCCGTTTCAAGACACAGTTATTAAGCAAGAGAAAAAAAATTCAGAAGTAATTCCATAGCTGTACTTGCACACATTCAGTTCTGTGGTTTTCTTCTCCTTTCCTTCTCTTCCTGTCTCCCTCCTATTAGACTGTATTATTAAAGTCTTGTGCATAATTTTCAGAGGTTTCCAAACCAGAGATGTGTGTCAAAATGAAAAGAAGTAGTGTTCCCCGGCATTTGCCAAACTTGCATTGTCAGAAGAAAATCAGTTTCATAAGGTTTTCATACAGATTGGGTAAACCCAAAGGCAAAGCAGAACTAATGCCTGCTCTGAACAGAATCCTCTGAGTAGCCTTCACATAAAGCAAAAGCATTGGTGACTGACAGTCAAGGAAGAATCAGTAATGAAGCTCACTTTAATGAATATTTAATAGTGCACGCACACACACACGACTTATACCGTATTGGCATGTTCAGCTCCCACCTCTACCTTTTTTTCCAGGAATTGTAATCGTAACTATCACTTGTGAAAATGAGAACCAACAGCACTGAGTTGCAGATCTTTCTCCCCCACTGTGGCAGGTCCCTTGCAAGGGAAGGTGAACTTTTCTTAGGAGCACCTGCCATAGACTAGAAATCTTTGCAAAAATTCCCACTGTAAAAATTACCTATTGTACTTAATATTATCATTAGGATGGGACAGGCTGATAGTTTTATGGTGATTTTTTTGATGCTGTAGTATCATAGCTACTAAGTATCATATTTATTTTTAAGCTTCTCTTTTCCTCTTCTGCAAATAAACTGTCAGGGGAAGGACTTTTGGAAACATTAACTGTGTGCATTACAAATCACGTTATTGCTCTTCCTCCCTCCATGCCTCAAGCCCTTTGTTATTGTAGTATGAATGTGTAGGAGTAAAACAATGATCTCTGTGGCTTTTATCTGTGTAATTTCTCTCTTAAACACATTTACTGTCTTTAGAACATCCTTTGCAGAACCAAAATAGCAGACAGAAAACTGCTGCTATTTATATTATATTGTTAATAAGGGATTCATTCCTATCAGTTGTCTTACTAGTCTCCATTGGTATTCATGGGTAATTCTGAAGAACATCACACTACTGCTGTTGATATATATCCATGCACAAAGCTGAAGAGAGCTTTTGAGCTTTTTCATTTGGCTAGAACCAAAAAAAGTCACAGAAGGCAAAGGCAGGGAGGGACTGGGGAAAATGAAGAACTACTCGCTGTAGGAGACCAGGTTCGAGACCATCTGAGGAACCGGAAGGTGCGCAAGTCCATGGGACCTGGTGAGATTCATCTGCAGGTCCTGAGAGAACTGGCAGATGAAGTTGCTAAGCCACTCTCCATCATATTTGAGAAGTTGTGGCAGTCTGGTGAAGTTCCCTCTGACTGGAAAAGGGGAAACATAACCCCCATTTTTAAAAAGGGAAAAAAGGAAGACCTGGGAAACTACAGGCCGGTCAGTCTCACCTCTGTGCCCATCAAGATCATGGAGCAGATCCTCCTGGAAACTCTGCTAAGGCACATGGAAAATAAGGAGGTGATTGGTGACAGTCAACATGGCTTCACTAAGGGCAAATCATGCCTGACAAATTTGGTGGCCTTCTACAATGAGGTTACAGCATTGGTGGATAAGGCAAGAGCAACTGACATCATCTACCTGGACTTGTGCAAAGCATTTGACACTGTCCCACATGACATTCTGGTCTCTAAATTGGAGAGACATGGATTTGATGGGTGGACTGCTCAGTGGATAAGGAACTGGCTGGATGGTAGCACTCAAAGAGTTGCGGTCAACAGCTCAATCTCCAAGTGGAGGCCAGTGACGAGTGGTGTTCCTCAGGGGTCGGTACTGGGACCAGTGCTATTTAACATCTTTGTTGGTGACGTGGATATTGGGATTGAGTGCACTCTCAGCAAGTTCGCCGACAACACCAAGCTGTGTGGAGCAGTTGACATGCTGGAGGGAAGGGATACCATCCAGAGGGACCTGGACAGGCTTGAGAGGTGGGCCTGTGCAATCCCCACAAAGTTCAACAAGGCCAAGTGCAAGGTCCTGCACATGAGTCGGGGCAATCCCAAGCACAAACACAGGCTGGGTGGAGAATGGATTGAGAGCAGCCCTGAGGAGAAGGACTTGGGGTGGGGTGTTGTTGATGAGAAGCTCAATATGAGCCGTCAATGCGTGCTCGCAGTCCAGAAAGCCAACTGCATACTGAGCTGCATCCAAAGAAGTATGGCCAGCAGGTCGAGGGAGGTGATTCTGCCCCTCTACTCTGCTCTGGTGAGACCTCACCTGGAGTATTGCCTCCAGCTCTGGAGCCCCCAACATAAGAAGGACATGGACCTGTGGACAGCAGAGCTTTAAACTATTTCATTCAGGTCTGTTGCATTTACAACATTTATGACATGAAAATTCAGGTTTGGCTTGGTAATTTTAAGCATTTATGAGGATTACTTTGTTGCAAGTCAAGTTTACTTAAGTAAACAGATAATACTTTTTTCATAGAATCATCATGGAATGGTTAGAGTTGGAAGGGACCTTAAAGATCGTCTGGTTCCAACCCCCCTGCCATGGCCAGGGACACCTCCCACTAGACCAGGTTGCTCAAAGCCCCATCCAACCTGGCCTTGAACGCCTCCAGGGATGGGGCATCCACAACTTCTCTGGGCAACCTGTGCCAGTGTCTCACCACCCTCACAGTAAAGAATTCCTTCCTAATACCCAAAATAAATCTACCGTCTTTCAGTTTAAAACCAATCCCCCATGTCCTGTTGCTACACTCCCTGATAAAGAGTCCCTCCCCATCTTTCCTGTAGACCCCATTTAGGTACTGGAAGGCTGCTATAAAGTCTCCCCAGAGCCTTCTCTTCTCCAGGCTGAACAACCCCAACTCTCTCAGCCTGTCTTTATAGGAGAGCTGCTCCAGCCCTCTGATCATCTTTGTGGCCCTCATCTGGACTTGTTCCAACAGGTCCATGTCCTCCTTATATCCTGAGATACATCTAAACTAAATGGACTTGAGGATCAGTTTTCCTTTCTTTCATAAGTTCAGCGTGTTGCTAAAGTCTTAAAAATGAGACAATGTAGAAGGAAATGTTTAAGAGCATCTTATTTTGGTGTTACAATGGCTTCTTGTAAAAGAAGGACTATTTGGAATTACCTCCCAGAAGCCTAGATGTCGCTCCTGCTAAGACCAACCTGTTCCTGAAGAGTTACCTTTCCACAGCTCTGTTTATTTGATAAAGGATGGCATGGACAATGACTGCTTGGACATCTGATTACTTACAGCAGAATTCCCCAGTCTCAGAAAGAGTATCACCCTGTAGATTTTATAGTAAAATGTTGTTTCTTTAAAAGGCTGTAAAAGAATATCAACGATGCAGCTGATCTTCCTCAAGACAATGAGGCTTTGCACAAACAAGATATTCATAGTTAAAATAGGGTTACCTCACTGGAAGAAGAAATGAGTGTGCTGGATGATAAAATAGGAAAATATTTGGATCAAGAGTCCCCAGGCATTTTTTATTTACCTATGACAGAGTGCCTGCGAGTATCAGAAGTCAATTTGGTGAATCATAGAATCGTTTAGTTTGGAAAAGACCTTTAAGATTATCTAGTCCAACCGCTGACCCTACTCTACCAGGTCTGCCACTAAACCATGTCTCTAAGCACCACATCTACACGACTTTTAAACACATCTAGGGATGGTGACTCAACCACCTCCCTGGGCAGCCTGTTCCAATGTTTGATAACTCTTTCAGTGAAAAATTTGTTCCTAATGTCCAGCCTAAACCTCCCCTGGTGCAACTTGAACCCGTTTCCTCTTGTCCTATCGCTAGTTACTTGGGAGGAGAGACCAGCTCCCATCTCACTACAGTCTCCTTTCAGGCAGTTGTAGAGAGCAACAAGGTCTCCCCTCAGCCTTCTCTTCTCCAGACTAAACAATCCTAATTCCTTCAGCCGCTCCTCATAAGACATGCTCTCCAGACCCCTCATCAGCTTTGTTGCCCTTCTCTGGACATGCTCCAGCACCTCAGTGTCCCTCCTATACTGTGGTGCCCAAAACTGAACACAGTACTCAAGCTGCGGCCTCACCAGTGCTGAGTACAGGGGCACGATCCCTTCCCTACTCCTGCTAGCCACACTATTCTTGATACAGGCCAAGATGCCGTTGGCCTTCTTGGCTACCTGGGCACACTTCTGGCTCATGTTCAGCCGGCTGTCCACCAGGACCCCCAGATCCTTTTCTGCCAGGCAGCTTTCCAGCCACTCCTCCCCAAGCCTGTAGCGTTGCCTGGGGTTGTTGTGACCAAAGTGCAGGACCCGGCACTTGGCCGTATTAAACCTCATGCAATTGGCTTCAGCCCATCCATCCAGTCTGCCCAGATCTCAAGAAGATAAACACTCGTGCTTAATTTGGTGTCATCTGCAAACTTACTGAGGGTGCACTCAATCCCCTCGTCCAGATCATCAATAAAGATATTAAACAAGACTGGCCCCAAAACTGAGCCCTGACAAACACCGTTTGAGACCTGCCACCAACTGGATTAAACGCCATTCACCACAACTCTCTGGGCTCGGCCATCCAGCCAGTTTTTAACCCAGCGAAGAGTACACCTGTCTAAGCCATGGGCTGCCAGCTTCTCTAGCAGAATGCTGTGGGAAACTGTGTCAAAGGCCTTACTAGAGTCCAAGTAGATAACATCCACAGCCTTTGCTTCATCCACCAGGCAGGTCACCTGGTCATAAAAGGAGATCAGGTTGGTCAAACAGGACCTGCCTTTCTTGAACCCATGCTGGCTGGGCCTGATCCCCTGGTTGTCCTTCATATGCTGCATGAGTGCACTCAGGATGATCTTTCCTGGCACTGAGGTCAGGCTGACAGGCCTGTAGTTGCCTGGATCCTCCTTCCAGGCCTTTCTGTAGATGGGTGTCACATTGGCAAGCCTCCAGTCGTCTGGGACCTCCCCTGTTGACCAGGACTGCTGATAAATGATGGAGAGTGGCTTGGCAAGCTCCTCCGCCAGCTCCCTCAGCACTTGCGGGTGGATCCCATCTGGTCCCATAGACTTGTGACTGTCCAGTTGGCATAGCAGGTCACTAACTGCTTCCTCCTGGATTATGGGGGGTTTATTCTGCTCTCCATCCCTGTCTTCCAGCTCAGGGGGCTGAATACCCTGAGGATGACTGGTTTTACTATTAAAGACCGAGGCGAAGAAGGCATTAAGTACCCTCAGCCTTCTCCTCATCCTTGTTGACAATCTTCTCCTCCGCATCCAATAAGGGGTGGAGATTCTCCCTGGCTCTCTTTTTGTTGTTAATGTATTTGTAAAAACCTTTTTTGTTATCTCTTACGACAGTGGCCAGATTAAGTTCTAGCTGTTCTTTTGCCTTAGAATGTTTTTTCTGCATGACCTAACTAGATCCCTATACTCTTCTTGTGTTGCCTGCTCCTTCTTCCAAAGGTGGTAAACTCTCCTTTTTTTCCCTGAGTCCCAGCAAAAGCTCCCTGTTCAGCCAGGCTTGTTGTTTTCCCTGCCAGTTCATCTTATGACACATGGGGACAGCCTGCTCCTGCGCCTCTAAGACTTCCTTCTTGAAGAATGTCCAGCCTTCCTGGACCCCTTTGCCCTTCAGAACTGTCTCCCAAGGGACTCTCTCATCAAGTGTCCTGAACAGGCTGAAGTCTGCCTTCCGGAAGTCCATGGTAGTGATTTTGCTGACCCCCGTCAGAGAAAACAGTGAAATGATTTAGTGGAAGCAAGAAAAGTTCTTGAAAGTCTGCACACACTGGGCAGGATGTGACGTTTTGGGGATCTCAGCAGAAGACGTAAGCGGAACAAGTGACACTGGCATTTCATCTAGTTGGGAAATCGGAAGGCTGAGGGAACAGTGCTAGCAGGGGGGTTGGTAAAGTGAGGCTTGCTACAGAGTACTTCTTGGCTTTTCTCCTGTGCCTGAAGGAGAAGCAACGATTAAAGTATGAAAGACTTCCTTAGCAAATGAACACTCAAAAGCTTCAAATTGTCCAGCCACATTGGGCTAAGTAAATAACAATAAAAAGATACCAAGCTTTCATGTCATACTTCCTTGAGACAGATCTGTAGTTCCAGTGTTGAAGACTGAATGTACCTCTAGATATATGAAATCATTAACTGAATCACCCGCTGGATATAACAAATTATGTATTAATCTGTACTTCTCTCTCTGTTCTCATGGTGTTAAATCCAGGGAGCTACTCCCATGTCCCAGATTTTTTTAATCCATTTTTGTGCAACTGCTTATGGAAGTAGTAGCTGAAAATTTCTTTACTCTGAAATGAAAGCACAATTCCTTTTTAAGCCTTCCAAAGAAACATGAATATTTACCTGTCAGTGTAACAGTGTGGTTGGTATAGGAAAGTAAAGTAATACAAACATATTGTCTCCAACAATTCTGTAGTTCTACTTTTTCTAAAAGTTGACCATGTCAATCCATGTGAATGCATGGGCGGGATGTTTTCCCTGTTGTATGTTTCCATTTTTCCAATTACAATGTTTCTTTCAAGCCCTCCCTGTCTTTGTACAGAGGCGCTTGAGGCAGAGCACAGTGAACTATAGGCAACAGTACAGAATCTCATCTTCTGGTGAGAAAGGTATCACATTCTTAGGGGGCAGTTGTGAAGTCACCTCTGTTCTCATAAGACAGATCTTGTATCAGCATGGAGTTACAATCATTTCTATGGAAATCAAAGATCTGAAGCTGACGAGAAGGCACTACCAAATTTCACATCAGACAGGAGGATGGTTCAAAGATAACACCTTAGAGTTAACCTTATGGTGATCTTCCCTTTGGATGCTTCTCTGTGTGTAGACATAAAGGACAAACAAACCAGACAGTTTTCTCACATGCTTCACCTTTTTGAGGGAGATGTTGCCTTGTGCATTTGTGGCCACAATATTTTCTACATAGTAAGACTGACCTAAACAGGAGATATTTAGGAGATATTTATTCCTTGAGTTTTATATTTGGAGAATCTCACTTCGGATTTGCAGCTACAAGCAGAGCTGGAGCACTGTCTAACGTTTCCTTTGGGATCACAGAACTGTGAAGCTTCAAGAAATGCTGGGAGCTGTAGACTCAGAGATGTGATGATGAGTCTGCTGCCAATTATATCCTCCTTCTAGCTTCACTATATCAAATCAATTTGATCTGATTTCATCCCATGGGAGACTACAACTCCCAGCATCACTGAAGGCTTTCTGAGTCTTGATTTTCAGCGGGGATTTCTGTCCATTGTTTGGGGGTTTTTTTGGTAAAAATTTTAACTGGCTGAGTTATCTCATCTTAAGTCATGCCCAGTCAGCTCCTCAAAGGTTTGTGTGTGTTTGTGTGTGTGAGAGAGGGGAAGAAGAAAGTTTATGAAAAATATAAAATCATGTTAAACTGTAGAAATACTTGTATTCTCTGGTTTTACATGTATGTCTGTGCACCTCTCCAGTAGCTGAGCGATCTTTCTCCCAGTCCTGCAGGGCTTTAGAAAGTTGGGTTTGAGGTATCTTTTAATTTTTGCAAGAAGTTCTAAAGAAAGATAGTCACTTTGCACTCCCTGAAACTCAGGGAAGAAAATTAACTGTTACTGAGCCAGGCTCGCAGAACAATGTGAGTGGCTGAATAAATATAACTAATACCTCAGGATAGTGAGGCCAATTTGAGCTCTAGGAAACTCTAATTAAGCAACAGGGTGGACTCCAACTCTTACAGCTTAGCAGAGTGGAATTTGAAGTTGGGTTGTTCATGCTTTCTGAATGAGTGTCCAAATGATGTGTATAAAAATTTGTGATGAGCTACCTTGGTATGTCCTGGGACTTGAATTTCATGAAGGTGTTTAGATACAAGATCTCCATCCACTTGTAGCTTTAGGCACATCAGGATTGCTTAAATGAACAATAACCATTTAAGCATGGAGTAAAAACATGGTCAATGAACTGGAAATAAGAATAATTTATGCAGAAAAACCTCTTTCTGCACTTTTCACGTAAATAATCAAATACTGTAAAAGCACCGAAGGAAACCAGGATCATGTTGTCTCAGGTGACCAAAAAATTGAATTTTATTGCCACACAATATTCAGTGACCACTTTTGGTGGGACTGGTCTTACAGCTTATTAACCCTTTTCCCTCAGGTACAGCCTCTGACATTCCTCGGTGGGACAAATTTAGCATTGTTGAAAAAAGTGACTCTGGCTCAAAAATGGACAAATAATGGATGAACAGAGTGCACCAATCAGTCAGTCAGACAGGCTAGAGATGCTGAGATGGATTGCTTATCTGTTCTGTCAGGAAGCATGTGTTGCTCTATCTCATTTCCAAGGGGTCCTCTATCTTCTGCTGATTATTCCCTGGTGGTGTATGCGTTAAGGTAGAAGGACAGTAAAATTCTGGTGCAGTGAGGAAAACAGTAAGTAAATCTCAACTCACTATTACCTTGTTGTACTCGAAGAACTCATCTGAGAATATAAAATAGGCACAGAATGTCCTTGTGTTATTCAGAGATGTAAATGCCAGCAGAAAGTAAGAGGAAAAGGTGAATTTGGTCAACACTTAAGGAATTCTGGAGGCGGTAACAAATACAGAAATTCCTAACAAGAAATGGGAAAAATATCCTCTTCCATTGAGTGTGTAAGGGTTTGGCTGTGCAGTTTGAATTGGTTCACATAAAAATACTTCGCTTTTTAAATAAAATACATCCACATTGGCCTTTTAAATTCTCTTCTCCTCTGTTGTGCTGCATCAGACACTCTGCAATGCACACGTTGCATTGCATACATGCATGAACAGTCCAGCTTCAAATTGCACTCTTCTAAGCTATATGATTGGGAGTCTAGGGTATAGCTTTTAAAATAGCTTCCTAGGGATCAACTTGGCCACACTACCAAGGCACTGGTCATTCTTGTTCAGTAACAAAATGCAAAGTAGTAGCAGTGCCACTGTTGTCTCCTGTTTTCACAAGCACTTGGGTCTTAGGTATTGAATTTAATGCAGGTCCCAAACACGATCCAGAACAGAGATTACTGTGACTCGCTACTTTTCCATGAACTGAATTTTCACAGCAGCCAGTCACTGACGGATGAGCAGCTCACTTCTAAAATTAGACAGCCAAATTTTTAGGACATCTGTAGTTCAGAAGAAAGCAGCTGTGTGGAAATTAATTTAATACTGCCTCTGGTAAAGCATCACTTTTTCAGTTATCTAAACTTCTTACCACTTACAGCCACATTATGATGAGTGATATTAACGTATTATAGCTACAGTTGCTACAAAGCAATAGGAATGCTTCTTCCTCCACCCCCATTAAAGAAGAGAATTAAGCACAGTGGACTATACTTGAACAATGGGATCATGAAGGGTAAGGGGCACTTAAATTAATATGGTTTGCCTCAAACGCATGGAGAAATATAGAACAAATCCCTTATTAAGTTTCTGTTGTGGCAAATGAATCCACCCTCAAGCCACTATCAATGAATGCAAAGGGAGATGGACTACACACACTCATTAACCTGCTGTGGGGATCACTAAATGCAACTCTGAACGTTAACATATGAAAAATGCCATCACTCTGTGACATGAATACCAGGTCAGGGTGAACTCAGTCTATGGCTATTTGTTCAAAAGATGTTGTCAGGTTAAATTTATATAGGTGGGCCTGATGGAGGCAAATTGCTATTTCCTCTTAGAGCTCTCATAAAGTCAATACGAACTCTGCAATGTGCGATCTGGCTAGCTTGATTCCAGCATGGTCACAAACCCAGGCCTTACTGGCATAATGGAAAAACTGCTTTGTGATCTTGAGATGAACTCAAGAGGTGCCTCTTGGGAGAAGTCATGGTCTTGAGAGCCTGAAAGTCATTAAAAACTGATCATATTTAACTGTTGCTCCATATGTCCAAACAGAAGGTGTGAATGTATAACAGTTTCAAAATCTTTATTGTATTCTGCTAAAAAGTTTGAATAACAATGCAACACTTTTGTACTTTTCTTGTGAAAATTCACTTGAATCTAAAACTTGCCTAGTGTGCTCTATGACCAGTTGATCTGCAGGGGAAAAATAGAGAGGGAGATAGAAAGGACAGGGGAAAAGCATGGGAAGTTGGTGCAATCCTTCTGGAAGAAAATGTCTGAAAGTTATGTTTAATTTAATTTAAGATTCTGAGAGGCTTTATACAACTTCTGGAGCTGAAGTGCACAATCTTTCAAGGTTGATTTAACTGTATGGTTATAATCTAGCTGCTTTAAAAACTTGTACTCAGACACCCAAGAAATGTCTAAGTTCTAATTTAATAATATTTAAAAGAAAGTACATTCAGTGGCTCTTGGGAAGATAAGAGAAGTTTCTTTTCAGTGTTTCATCTCTCGTTTTATTATGCTTAAGTACCTTTTAGCTTTGATGATTGACTTGACCTAAATTGACATCTGAAAAAGAAGCCTGATATCAATGCATAAATCTGTGATAATCACCACATCATTACACAGTATCACCTTTTGAAGAAGGAATTGTAAAGCTACTCTGTATTCAAAAAATCAGCAGAAAGCTATTAACCCTTGTCTTTTATAAACATATTAAAAAATGCCACTTGTGAGATAAAAAACCAGCAAGCTAAAATAAATCTAAACTATTTGAAGATGGTACTTCGATGTACGTTTTGTTAGAGCTCTGCTATCCTGAAGTTCGGACAAATGAATGTCAGGTTGTGATGGAAAATTTTTCTTGCGTGATGAATACTAGATTCTTAAGTCAGAACCTTCTCAGCTGTTCTGCTGTTTTTCTGAGCCAAAAAGGTCTGTCTGGAAATAGGCAGTGTGATACTGCTCTACATTCATGGGGAAATGATGTTAACCTCCATATGTGTAAGCTGAGGAAGGGTTAGTGAGAAGCTGATTATGAATAGACACCCCCCCCCAAGTTCTTAATTTATTATTGTTTAGAAGGGACCTGAAATCTAATGTGATAAAGGCTTTCTGTCTTCGCATGGTGTGCAGCAGGTTTTTATAGCCCCTGAAAAGTATTATCAACTTATGCTTCCAATATGAAAATTATGTTGAAATCTTTACCCACTATTGTTGTTTTCCCTTCTCACTATTGTTTCTTTGAGGACATTCCCCCATTTGCTTAAAATAATAGTGTATGACATTAATCAGTCACAGAAAATAGCCGCCACCGGGATCTTTATTAGGAGCTTTATGATGCACTAATTGTTTGAAATCTCAAGGCTTCAGAATATTCCTCTGGTGACCTACTAAGGCACATCCTGCAGAAAATGTGAAAGCTCTTTCTTTAAAAGTGTACAAGCATCTTCTCTTTTTGGAAGTATTTGGAGGTGTCTAAATTAGTCTAAATCATATGCTTTAGTTTTGCAACATATCTGATGTTTTTCTGTCTCATCTGTGCAGATAGGTATGGAAAATACATCCCAAAATGCATAGGTAGGCATATTCAGGGCATAAAGAACTAGGGCTGAACACTATGCATGCAACATAGGTGAAACTCACTGAAAAATGGTGTACAGTAGATACGGTGTGGTTTTGTATGCATATATAGACACACATGCATATGATCACCAATTCTTAGATGTAATTTTCTTATTACTAATTGTAGCTTCCCTGTTAATTTTTAATACATTTCCAACTAACATGATATTGTATATGAAATTCTATGATGAAGTAGTCCAGATGAGCAAGACTTTGTTTTTAACTTTGAAGCAGAATGTCAGCTGACAACAGCAAATGCAACATACTGATCTAAAGAAGAAGTCATGCATCGTGTTGTTTACTTACCGACTGCCTTTAGAGAGGCGTACTTGTTAAGCTCTTTGCCTGGGGGCTGTTGCTCATATGGGTTTGTGATCTGTCCCAGGCTGGGATATGAATGTTGATGTGCCATCTGAGGAAGGAGAGGAGATGTTGGCATGACATTATTCATCTGTGGTGGATCTGTATTAAAGAAAATCAACAAGCATTAAGAAAAAAAGAAATCAGTCTTAAGGTTTTTAACATCATTACCCACTACAGATGAGACAGGATATGTCATGAGATTTAACGCAACAAAACATTATTTACTACGAAGTGGGAGTTTGAGTACGGCAAACCTGTACTTCAAACAGTTAATGGCATGATTAAAGGCTGATGAATGATTGTAGAAACACATGCTAACTTTTGTATAAAACAGATCTTTGAACTAAAAAATACATTTTCAAAACAATAGAACACCAACACAAAGACTGAATTTGCTGCGGCATTAGGATACAGACTAAAACTTGAAGTTTATTCCAAGGCAGCTTGAATACAGGGCAGTAGTATCACTGCCTGTGGAGTTAAATAGCCAAGCAAATTTAAATTGGCTTAGGCAGGCCGCTGCGTATATGCAGTTACACTGCTTTTAATACTAGAACGAGCTTGGTTATTTGCACGGCATTACGTTGTGTTCTGCAGACATGCCCCACAGTGTACAATTTTGGCTCATGACTATCATTAGGTAATCTCTTCAAAGCTTACACTTTGACCTTATGTTTTCTCATTTTCCCTGACAGTAGGTATCGCAATATCATACCGAGATAACATTTTCTGTAGCAGACGTACCTAAAAGCAGTAGCTAATTGCTGCTTATGTACAGTTTTATACCAGCACTCACTCCATATCCATTCTGTAGTTGATTTGTTCCTTTATAGTAGAGAATACAGCCTGGATACTTTTCTTTCTAGGACATACCATAACTTATTAGTTGTTTTTAATGTTTGATTCCAGCCTCTAAAATCTTTGGTCAGAATTGTATGCTGCACTCAATTTGCAAACCTAAATTTCAATAGATTTCAACATGCTCAGCATATCTTTTTTGCTGAGTCTTTCTCCAGGCTGTGCATTTTGAGATAGTTGGAGCTGATTGTAAATCCTAGAACCTTATCGTGGTTTGTGAAATCACAGACGAGTGCATTTTCCTCCTGCAGTGAAACCATGGTGCTGAATTGGTGACACTACAGTAACCCACAGCATCAAGCACAAGCTCATGATCGTGTAGAAAGAAGGCTGTGCAGTTAGGACAAAGAAGGCTTATTATGATGAAGCGAGTGGACCACCCCCCAGGTGCCCATAGGATCAGGCAGGAGCCAAATATTCCAGCAGTTTACCAGGATTTTAAGGGAATTGAGCCACTTGGCTTTCTCCAGCTCATTAATGAAGCAGAGTGCATGAGCAGGAGCTCTGAAGCTAGTTAACAGATTTACTGCTGGAAGAGAAAAGGAAAGCTAAGACGTTTTTTAACTTTGTTCTTCTTCACCATTGCTGCTGCCTGGTACAGTCTCTGCAGTTCAGCCTGAGGCTGCCCTGCCTCTGCAGAGCAGGGTGACCACATCGCGTACACATCTCAATAAGTTGTGAGGGCACCTCAATGCAAACCAAGAAAAATAGTAGAAGTGCTACCGTCTCATAATGGTATGATTCTTCTTGCTGTTGCTGCTTATTAATAGGGAGCAAACTGGTTGTGGATAGTAGGTAGCGCTGAATGAGAAATTATTTTCCCATAACAGGAGTTTTTCAGTAAGTGGGTTTTTTTCTTTTATCAAACTAATGAAATCTGAAGTTGGACTTTTCTTTGCAAATATTGTGTCAGATCAGGAGAAACATTTTGTTATGATTAAAAATTATATATATATAAAATAAGTTGGCTCACTTTTAAAGAAAGAGATCTTATTTAGGATTGAAAACCAGAAGTTTTCTGTTCCAGAACTCCCCAAAAAATACTGGAACACTTTTTGAATCTTTTTTGATAGGTTTACCTTGAAAGGGTAAGTTTGTTAAGTCCACCCTTTCACAGAAACAGTTGTTATTTTAATAAATTGCTATTTTCTAATAAATTAAAGCTCTCAGTAAGTTTCTGTTCAGCTATAGTACCGGTATGTATGATGTAGCTAAGTGGAGTGATTCTTTTAGAGCAAGAATTTGTGAAATCCTATTCCTTTCCCATTCTATCTCTAGAGTACAGCTGAGGAAAGCCTGTTACTCTGATGGCTTGAACCATAAAATAGCTGGCGACTCTTTCCAAACCATCCATATCTTCCAAATGTCTTTCTCTTATGGTTGCATCTGCAAGTACACTTTTGAGGAGGAATGCTAGCACAGCCGTGTTTCAGTAACAGGGCAGCTCTAAAGATACCAGCATGGGTGGGACCTTTAATATAGGGAAATTGTCAACCTTTTACCACTACATTCGC
Source organism: Burhinus oedicnemus (assembly GCA_008921705.1). Lineage (NCBI taxonomy): Eukaryota > Metazoa > Chordata > Aves > Charadriiformes > Burhinidae > Burhinus > Burhinus oedicnemus. Next base: position 872,332 of record VFFE01007078.1, on the reverse strand, counting down.
TAATTTTTTTCTGAGTAGATCTAAATCAGCACTTCATAGATGCTTCTACCACAAAGCTCCCTTGTGGCAATTCTTATTATTCAGTCTGTCAAAACATCATGATTTCACTGTGGTGACAGTACTGTGAGCACCAGTATTTCTACGCTCACTGCCAAAGTGACTTGCAGCTGTGGAGACTTGCAAAGACAGTGTAAATAAGGTGTAGTTAACCAGGACTCGTTTTCTACCTCTGTCTCTCACTTAGACCTGTCATTTTTACTCATTTATCTCATTAAACTATGTCTTTAAGCATAGTGAAGAAAGTTACCCCAGAAATGTACTAGGGAAAATTACTAGGTGTACTTGTTTTTCATCCAGGTGTACAGTGGCAGACTATGCTGTTACTAGGTTGCTGGGTTACTAATGTTGCAGCGGTTTGGTTCTTTGTTTATGAAGGTTTAAAGAAATATGTTTTCCATTTCCAGATCATCTTTGACTTCTCTTTTGTCTTGTTAAAAGCCCATTACTCTCCTGAATTATGAATTTCAAGCGAATTAATGACATTCTTTCACTGCTGCACTGACTGCACAGTGCCCCTCACTCATACCCAGATGCTTACACAAGACTAAGTCATCACATAGAAGACACAGTTCAAATTACTCATTCAATTGCCCGTTTGCACAAAGTAAATCAAGCAAAAGGCCAAACTGGCAAATTGCGTTGAACTATATTGAAGAAAGATTCCTATTTATAAAGAGACTCCCGTTGGAAAGCACTCCTAGACCCTAAAAGAAAAATCTCAGCTTGATATATACATCTGTCTAAATCTGAATCATACTAAATTTTAGTCTAACTGGCCATAATTGGTGAATGTTGCATTTGTTTGCAAGCTCGCTATCTTGGGGTTTCTAGAAATAAGTGAGTGGGACACTTACGTTGTTTTCTCCACACATAGTTAATGTAATGATGATGGGTAAATTCACCTGTATTTGGATGCTATTTAGGAAATGTTCGTAACTGAAATAACAATGGCGTAATGCAAATTCTGCAGCAGGCACGGTGATGGGGAGTGTATGTCTAACCACTGGGGGGTGCCCAGGCTTAGCCGTGAGCAACTAGGAGGTTTTAAACGGGACTTGCCTTGCCTACTCTGGGGCAATCCACATCTGTAACTGAAAAAGGTATTGGCCTTGGCAGTGTTGTCTTATACTTGTAAATACTGCTTCAGTCTCAGCAATGCTGAATAGGGAATATCTCGGGAAATAAAGAAATTTGTCTACAACTACTTCATAAGATCTCAATGTGAAATTTCAGATTTTTCAATTTGAGATTTTGACTTTTTTTCCTGAAGTTGGAAAACATAGTAAGTGTTGAATTTCGGGGAGCAAATAATAATCTATTGGATTATTGAAAACATTTTGGGATACAAGGGATTAGTTTCAATTGGAAGAAAATTTAACCAGAAAAATCCCTACCAGCTTTGTCACTGACCTCTAGTGCCAAGTTAAATATTTTATACTTGCAAACAAGATATTCTGTGATTGGTATTTGCAAATAGCTGGCTTCACTGAATGGGGATAACTTTAACCTGAAAGCTGTGGCTGTGCTGATACATTACTTTTGGCAACCTGACGCTGGTACATTGTCCAGCACGGTTTTCCATAGAACCAGCTGCGCTCTGCCACTGCCAATTTATGTATTTATTTTTAAAAGACAGAGAATATGAACATCACAAAGAGTCAAAAAACTGTTTGTGCCACAGCTTCTAGCATGAATAGTCAGACCTGATTAGCAATGGTGATATAGTAAAAAACCTGCAATATTCACAAGCTATCTTATTTTCTGCTGAAGCAAGGAAATACAATGCCAGGCTGCTTCCTAGCCTCCCAGGACTTTGAGGAGTCATTCTGGACATTGTGTTAGTGGTTTGCTCTCTGTCTTCCTACTACCAGCCCAAAAGGAAGAGTTTGAAAAAGCATGCTGGATCTCACCACACAGAGGCTGGTTGTCTGCTGGGCAGGATAAAAACAAAACAGGTCTTCACATGTGAAGAGTGCTTTTGATTGTTATCCCCTTAAGAGGTAAAGGTATAGAAAAGCTTGTGGGAGGCAAATGGAGCAGAAAATGAGAACTGGAAGGAAGCTGCACCAAAACCAGTTTATAGCTAGAGAAAGTGGATTTTACACCCCAGTCACCAACAATGAGACTTTGGAAATGGTTAAAGCATCAGCTTCTGGTCACAGTCCCAGTAGTTGATGAAGACTGATCATTATGTTATCTGTTTATTATCTTGACCTGTATCTCAGCCTCTGCAATTGAAACTTGTATCCAGATGTCACAGCTAACAGCTTACTGCATTTTTCAAGTGAAAATGCTTTTTTTGGAGTGTTTCCACCCCTCCCTGATTGTGAATTTTGGAGTTGCTTTAGTGTGCATCACAGTGACAACAGTAATGTAGTTGGTTGCTGTAGTTATGCTGCACTGCAATGAAGTTGGTGTCATATTCAATTTATGTACTTCATTCAGAAATCAAGGAATGGGCATCTCAATAATTATTAAATATAGATAAGAACTGAATGTGGAAACACCTGACACACCATGGTCACATGTATGAATGTGGTAAGACAAGGCAAAACCCCCAAAACATTTTGTTTGGTTCGTTGGTTTGTTTTCTGCTTTGTTTATATAATATATTTTGCTGTTCACCTAGTTTGATTATTCTTGTCAAGAAGCTGCAGGGTTATGGGAAGTACTCAGGGTTAGAGGAAGGGATGATAGTAGGCTGCTAGCAATAATAAGCTTGCTCACTGAGAGCCAACAAGCTGCTATGAACATCCCTTAGGCTCAGCCACTATCCTCCTCTTCAGCCATGGGAGAGTGAAACCTGTTCTGTAGAGTGGCCTGGGGATTCATTCCTTTCTGTAGCAATGAAGTCAATGATTCAGTGTTTGAAGACAGGAAAAATTAAAAAACTCCATAGACACAGAATGGAATCTATTAGTAAATGAGCAATTATGGGCATAAGGAAAAGAACAAATGAGACAGGCGATGTAGTAACAAAACAGGAGAGGATGGGGGAAGGGTAGGAAAGTAGAAAGAGATTTTGCTATAAAAGCCACCTGCAGACACACATACAAAAGAAATGAGAACAAGACAGACAAAAGAAGACTGGGAAGTCAAGGGGGAAAAAGAGGAAAATTCAGAGCAAAATAAAATAACAGCTGAGCATTTTCAGATACTCAAGAGAAAAAGATATGCCCTGAACTAACTAAAATTGAAAATAACACCTATGAAAACAGGACAGATTTGAGTGATCAGAGAATACCAGTATAAAATTGCTCTCCTCCCATCCATAACTGCACTGCCACCAAAAAGCATATTTGCCTCTTTGTTCTTGAGTGTATTGTACTTAGTTATAAGACTAGCTCATCCAGCATTGCAAGTCCGTACTCACATGCCTACAAAAGCTTCACCAACAGAAACTGCAGGTGCTATTCTGAAAAATCCCAGATATGATGAAAGCTGCGGGATTTTAACAACTTGACTATGCCTGTAAACTAATTTCCTTTCAGACCAGTTCCTTCCTGGATAATAAGACTGTTCTCTGTTCATGGCACTGAGCCTCCTGTTGGAGTGAAACTCAAATCCTTGGCCTATATACTTGCTCTTGCCTCTCTGTAGGTTATCCCAGAGCAGTTGAACTCATCTTCCCTGAGGTGTTGTGTGTGTACGATTTCCTACAACTGTATAATTCGGTTTTTTCTCTCTTTGTAGATATTGTATTGTCATTGTCTTTTTATTTAGATTCTTTGCTCCTTCCTTCAGATTTGCATTAAATGTTGTGTTTTTAAAGGATATTCTTGTTCACATCCAGAGCACCATTGCATGCAGGAGCAGACACGGGTGTGTTCTGCAACAGCTGATACATCAAAATCAGGCTGCACACCCATTAGATAACGCACTGTTTGTGCACATATAGACATATACATAATATGTGTGGTCCATCCAGTTTAATAGCCGTCCTCTGTCCAGTATTAGATGTGTGACAGGAGGGTGCAAGCGCCCCAATGGTATTTATATGCAAAATTGTCTCTGAAAGGTGTGTGCAACCCTTTGGTTTGCATTAACTGTTATAAATCTGCATGGTCTTGTTCTCCACAGTCATAAAATGGTATTTCAGCTCTTGTTACATTAATGGTGCTATGCAGCAAAATTTCCCACAACCTAGTACAAGCTCTAAACTAGAAAGTATTCCTATTATCTAATCTTAATTTCTCTGCCTTGCAATTTAAGTGATTTTGTATTTTAGCAAGAACAGATGCTCACAATCCAACTTCTGTACCATTCATTATTTTATATGCTTTTTTTCCACTTTTCAAATATTTGTCTCTTTTCTGAAGTAAATAATTTTACTCTTTTCAATCTTTCTTCACCTGACAGTCTTTCCAAGCTTTGATCATTACTACTGCCATTTCTCAGTACTTGCAGCCTTGCAATACAGCTTCTGAGATGAGGTTCTACCCGCGGTAACACATGGAGTTGTGTTATTCTGTACATAATGGTATTTTAAGTCATCCCTACAAGTGTCTGTCCTTTATGATATACAGACTTTTTTGTTTTCTCATCAGTGATGCACAAGTCATGTGAGTAGTCGTATTTTCTCTAAATGTGATAGCTCTGAGACAATACAGATTTTTCATGGCAATTTATACTAGCCAGTTATCTGTTCTGTCTCTGCACCGTATCACAAAAACATTCTTGTAACACAGACAACCTACCCGTCTAATCACCATCACAAAAAGGATCTGAGATGAGTGGGATGGCATTTCATCCAGAAAAGAAATGTTTCTGTTTAATGGAAGTGACAGTCTACAGTGTAAATGCCTGTCATCAAACATACTGTCTTGTGCCTTCCCCTGTCCTATCAAGCAATTGTAGGAGTTAGTCCCATACTACATGCTATACGCTCCATTCTCTATGGTACCTCTGAATGCAAGTGTCTCTCAGCGTACTGACATCTAGTGCTGTGTGTTTTCTATTCAATTCCTACATGATGAACCTTTTGGTCTGTTGCTGTCTTCCATGGTAGAGGTTGCATGGTCTTCCACATATGGATATCCTTGGTGGATTTCTGAGGAGAAATAGTGCTGACTGACACCAAAATTCCTCTTGGTTCAAGTTGAAAATTGGCAAGAGATAGGATGGCATAATAACTGTTAGCACCTTGTTGATCTAATTTGAGACGCTGATGAACAAAGTTATTGTGGATGCAGTCTTTATGAGACAGCATTATAGTAGGGACATTCATGAGCTGATGTTCAGAGACAATGTTACTCATCTGGACATGGTAAAGGAAGTCAAGGAGCCAGGTCACAAAGTTCACAGTGCTCTGCCCTTGGTGCATATCTTAGGAGGAACTGAATTTCTCCTGACAGAAGAGGTAAACTGAAGAGACATATCAGTGAGCTGTGTAGTCAGAGTGCTGTTGTTGCTCAAACAATGCCCCATGTCTGTTTTTAAATGGCAAAATTCCCAAGTTTCCTTCCAGTGCAGTGGAATTCTGTGCTGCTGTCAGATGAAGGCAATGCTATCTACACACACTTGGAAACAGATGGACTTCTCATTCTCAGTACTTTTATCTGAAGTGCAGATGAGGACAGCACTAATTTTACAATACAAATCCCTTTCCGCCCTTTAATTTTCTATCTGCATCTTTCAGGCATTTACCTATGTGAAAATCAAAGATAATATTTCTTTGAATAATTATTTTAAGGGGGGGTTGAAACATAAAAGAAGGAAAATTAGTAGTAATGTGGCCAAAGAGGTGTGGGGCTCCACTGCCGTCTGAGTCCAGCCAGGGAAGCACACACAATGTTCCTGTAAAAGGGCCTGTTTCTTACTGAATGTGCTGCTGTCACTTTATGTTTAAATCTATGGGAATTATTTATATATATGAGAATCTTATGCCTGTGAGCTCTTCTGAACTGTGTGTGACAGGTTACAAATGGGGAAAGAGACAACTGCATCTTTGTTTATCAGTTAAATTCAAGAGCTGGTGACTGAAGCTTCCCACTGCCTTCTAGATGAAGTCTCTAATGCTGTGAGGTGCTGAATTCTTTGTGGTCGCAGAGATTTAGAGCCTTCATCATGTTTCAGGTTTGGGCTCCTCATTTCTGGTTAGACTCCAAGTGTGTAGGAGCAGAGTTCTGTGAAATCAGTTGGCTGTTCTACTGCCATCCGAGGAAGGTGGGAGTGGGATATCACTGGCCTTGTGACTAAACCGGCTGAAAGCCTCTCTCTTCTGCTTTTCATTTCCCTTGGGCTCCAGGCTGTACCCTCACACTCACATTCTTGTAGTATTTTCTGTGCTCTTGCTTTGCAAAGGCACTACAGTCTGAGGTTGGTTTTCCATGTAGACTTTTATTATGTGACACCGTATCTCCTTTTATGAAGGTTATTTTTGTGTCCTCTGAAGGTTTGCTTTTCCTTCATAATTACTCACAACCTGACAGACTTATAATCCTCTGATAGGATTTGTGACATTATAATCTTCTCTACAGCAATCCATTGTGGTTTCACAAACAGAGGATTATAACCTTTAAGAAGGCAATAAGCAGATGAACTCTTGAGATATCAAGACCCTGCTTTCATATCAATTTCCAATGCTTGAGTTGTGGGAGGGCAGGGAGCGGTGCTGTGTTCTCACTCCCACCCACGTTTCTGGTTTTCTTCATCTTCTTTTGCCTTAAGTAGCAGAGTTGAGAAATTAATTAAACCCACCACTTATACACACTTTGAGCACTGCAAATATCCTTAGCTATGCAAATTAAGAAAAGATAAATTCAGCAAATTTGACTTACACGACAGAATTTTTTTTGCCCAGAAGAATGTTCTTTACACTTTCCCATAAGGTATCAGTTGTTTTACAAATCAAACACTTCTGTACCTTTTCATAGAAATAAAAGGAGTCGGCTAAGATATACCAGCCAGCTCAGATTCTTTGTTTTGCTGGTTTTGTCTTTCAATGAAATTACTTTTCTCCCAACAATTAACATACTTTTACATAATGGGAATGTGCCTGTCATTATAATATTTAGTATTACTTCTAAATGTTTATATGCCTTACTTGTTTACTGTTTTCTCTTACTGTAATGGCTATTATTGACCAACAAGTGTAAATTTTTATCCAGCTTGAATATATTAAAAATTCCCTTACTTCAGGCATTCCACTAGTTTGTGTATTAGGTGTACCAAATGTTTAGAAGGAAAAGACTAGACTATAAAAATTATAAAAGCAAACATGTTATTGACTTCATATCTTTGTTATTTACTATTACGTCTAAACAGTAACTTCGTGGTCTCCTCCCTATAGCTTGTGGGTAACAAATTGTATGCAGGATTCTCGCGTTGTTCATGGGCAAAGGCAGTTGAAGAGTTAAGATTTAAGGCAGAGAGAGAGTTAAAACTGGAAGGAAGTTTCTCAGCATTGTTCCCCTTCAGTCAGCAAAGACTGGGGACAATTTCACTAGCTAATCATCCAGCTAATGTGAGTTTAAGAAATATTTTACTTAAATACATATCTCACCTGAGCATATCCCAGTGGCATAATCTGTCCTGGTATACCTGACCCAGCAGTGGCAAAGAGTGTGCTTTTTCCTTCTGGCATAATTTAGTTTATTCTTTTAGAGTCTCTCTAGAGATGAAAATATATCAGTGTGCTACAGTGAAGCTGTAATATACCCAGTTACGAATCGCTTCTTTCCCGATCTGCATATGTATTGTGGTTTGGGCCGGCCTGGCCACTGAGATGAATGACAGATGCTCTCCCCACCTCTCTCTCTAAGGAGAGGGGGGAGAGAAAGAGGTTTATGAGTTTACAAGGAACTAAACTACTTTAATGAAATATTAATAATAAAATAATTAAAAGGAAATAATGAAATATATACAAAACCATATCAAGCTCCCAGGATGACCATCACGTCACCAGCAGGCACTAGGAAAGTCCCAGACTGGACTTAGTGATGGGCGGGAACTGGGATCCACATATGGATTCGGGAATGCAGGGATCAGGATCAAAGGCAGACAAACAGATAGAGTCCTCCTTGGACGCCAGCCATTGAAGAAAGAGGCTGACCTTTTGATCCCTCAGCTTTTATACTGAGCACAATGCAGATGGGATGGAATATCCTGTTGATCAGTTTTGCGTCACCTATCCTGTCCACTCATCCCAACAGGTGTGACCCCTCTACACTTTTCTGCTTCCGACCCTCCAATGGTGCAAATAACAGAGTTGGCTGGCCTTGGTTGTTACAGCAGTAAGTATAAGCAAGAGCCTCTCTGCATCCCATTCCTTGGCATAAATTACAGCTAATCACGTTTTATCATTCTGAGAACGAACAATGTCTCCACAATATGCTGGTAATTTCAGAGTTAGAGAGTCCAGTTAGCTAGAAGAGGCTTAGCTGCAAAGTAAAATTACTGAACAGAAAATTGGTTCTGTTTTACTTCAAACCAGGACAATATGCAAGTCTTATTAATGTCAGTGCCATTTTTGTTTTATTAGCCTCTGTTAAGCAAACAAAAACTCAGAGAAAGAACTCGGAAGGTCAGTGAAGAATTAGAATTGTGTTCTCAGAGAAACAGTCATAATTTGTTATCTTTTAGAAAAGCTGAGAACACAATTTACTGATTATGGAGTAGGGTGTATGTTATCTTGTTGCATAGAATCACAGAAAATACAAATGACTGGATTTTCAAAAGATTATCTTATTTATCCCATACTTCTCTCAGGAAGGATTCCCATACTCTTGATAGATGTTAGTCATGTTTTTAAAAAGCCTCCACTGAGGTGCTCCAAAGCTTACCTGCACAATCTCCTACAGTTCTAATGCTGTTCGAGTGGTATCCTCACTGTTAGAGAACTTGTCCTAGTATCTGTTTTACATTTCCTTTAAGGTAGTTTAAGTCCATTAGTTCTCTTATCCTCCAAGGATATGAGGAGCAGATGATTACTATCCCTTGTGCTGCAACATTTTATGTATGTTGAAGTCTCTGCACTACAGAATAGGAATGCTTTCAGTCTCCAGCCTTTCTGAACACATCTTTCTTGAGATTCGGCATCTCGTGTCTTCTCATATGTCTCATATCTTGCAGGATCTCTACTTATTTATGCACCCTAGCATGCCATTTCTTCTCTGGTATCAGCATGGTAGTGTTGATCCATGTCTGCCTTCAATCCCCTAAAGCCCAGAAATCCTTTTATGTCAGACTGCTCTTTACCTATCCTATCCTGTGTTCGTTTAGATGATGAATCTTATGCATAGAACCTTGCATGTCATTTAATAGGGATGCACCTTATTTTTTCACACCGTTTTTTCCAGCTTTTTAGGATCTTTTGAATTCTAATTTTGTCCTTCAAGGCATTTGAAACCCCTTCCAGCTTGGTGTTGTCCACAAACTTAGTAAGTGTATGTATGCTCTGTCCCATCATCCTCCTCGTTAATTAAAATATTGCACAATATTAGAGACAGAATAAATCCATGCAGAACTCTGTTCAGTACATCCTTCCATTTCAAAAAGTATGAATCATTGGGGACTATTCTCTGAATGCAGTTTTTACACCATTTTGCACCTACCTTCTAGAAACAGCTTCTGAAATCTTATTAAAAATCAAGATTTATTATATCTACAGCTTTCCTCCATCCAAAGGACCTGTTACATTGTCACAGAAAGAAATTGCTTAGGTTTAGCTCCATTTGTTCTTGACAAATCTTTATTAGTTGTTATTCATGAGCATGTTTTGACTAGCTGCTGTAAGAAGTTTGATGAATTAACTGTTGATTTCTATTCCATCTTCCCTCCCTTTCCCCTGTCCCTTAATTCATGAATTAAATGATTACTAAATGATTTTAATCATGTTCTTTCTCCTCTTTTAAGACTCGACAGCACACCTTTGTTTTTGACAGTTTTACAGAACTTCATCCATTGGGTGAGATCTTAAAGATAATGGCACTTAGAGGACTCGAGTCCTTTCTCTAAGTACGCAGGATGAATCCTTCTGGACCATCAGATAGAAACATGTTATAATTTTTCCAAGTGCTCTTGAAACCTGCCCTTCCTGTCCTCAGGTGTGACTCCTGCCTTTTCTGATGCTGATTTTGGTTAGTTTCGTGAAACTCTTGCCTTTTTTAGTGACTACTGAGGCACTGTCTTCTAAAAGGAACATTTTGATTCTTTGAATCTTCAGATGTTAGCTTTTAATAACTAAAATTAAACAAAAATGAAGTATTGTGGAGTCCTGTATATGATTCTCTTTTAATCAACACCGAGCCTTATATAAGCAAGCGTTTATAAGAGCCACAGTAATTTGGATTGGCCCTTTATGTTGAATAATAGCTTAACATTTAGCTGCTTAGTTATGATGTGTTCCACATTGTAATTTCAATAATTGCTAGATTCAGATTATTTTCTATTTAGATAATGTTGTTTTATCCAAATATATGCACAAGAGTTTCAGGGGGAAAAATTAGGTGAGACAGAAGATCAGACAAATACCTTCTTTTGAAAAAGAAAATGCTATCTTTGGGGGGAAAAAATGGTATATTCTTAACTTCTCTCTTATTTTTAGCCCATCTTGTTTGCTTTAGGCCTCTGAAGTGAAACTTGAAATATAATAATGCAAGCAAAGTAGACTAAGTATATCTTATAACAGTAAATATAAAGCTGTTACGTGTCCAACTCATTTTCTTTAAAGTAAATCACTTCTAACCATGCATCCTAAGAAAGAGGCTATCATGGTACCTTACAGATAGGTGGTTTGACTAAAAGTTATATATCCCGTTTACAGAGCTTGACGTTCTCACCAGAAAGAAAACATAGTTAAAACCCACTATGATTTGAGAAGAGGCATGCATTGTCAGCTTACAAGGTTCACTGGTCTTTCTAGTCACGGCATTGTTACCAGTGTGTGGTAGATGTTTAGGTTATAACTTTTGCTACTTACTTGACACTGGCCACAAACCAGTCACTTGTTTGTAACTTTCTCATTACTCTCAAATGTTTCCTAGTGTAGCTACTGATGACATTTCAGCAAGAGGTGAAATAACTGTTTGTTTCATGCTTAGGCACTACCGACAAGAAGAAAGAGAAAATGGAAAAATAGATTTTAAAAAAATACTTTCATTTTTGCACTTAAAATTGTGAATTTCAGAACCTATCCTGAGAAACAGGGGAAGAATATCTGTCCCTTTTTTTTCTGGAATTACTACCCAGGTATTTACTAGGGGAAGGGACTTATTCCTAGGTTTTAATTTTATTTTAAATTGCAGTTTTGTAAGGAAATGAATGTCATATTACCAGATGTCATTTAATGTCAGTATTCTAAATAATCTTAAGGATCATTCAAAAGTATACTAAGTGACTTCCTCCGTCCTCCCATTATTTGATCCTCTCTACTGATGATGTACATACTGACCTATTGGAGGAAGTGCCAAGTTAGATATGAGTGGAGGAAAGTGAGGAAAGACAAAATCTTTCCATAATTAGGGCATAGAAAATCCTGTATGAACAGGAACTTTTTTTCCTTTTTAACATTTTAGTAATGTTCCCATTTTATTTTGAACCTTTAGACTTAGAAGGCAACTGGGATAGCTGCTGTCTCAACCCCCATGTTATTTTAAGAACCTCTTACGTGTAATTTCTATGATCAGTAACATCCATGCACACACACTGACTTGCAGCATAAAGATGACCTAGTTCTATTTTTGCATTTTAACGGCCTTTTGTAGAGTGGTAACTCTACTGTTAAAGGGACAACAATGAACATATGTTTTAATAAATGAGGAAATCCTATTGCTTTGAAGAAGGAAATTTCAATGGCTTTTGAAAGACTTCAGCCACCTGAACAAAAGTTGAGATTATCCATCTTATTACAACATTTTTGCCAAAATGCAAATATTTTTTTTCTAAATAGTCTTTACTGAAAGCATTTATCAAAGTAACTGCAATAGGCTAGGCACAGGTCACTCTGTTCCTCTGAGAATAAGGCGTGATGGGCTACATTATCATAGGCAAGTTGCTTAGTCAAGAATACACTTCAATATAGGCAGCTGACATGAAGGGAAAGCTGGAAAAAGCCTCCACCTGTCCCGTGGTGGAAATCAGAATAGATTAGTCATGTGAGGCTGAGCATGTGAGCTTGTCTGTAGATGCCCTACGCTTCTCCTTTTTAGTGTGTATGTATATTAACACTGTTATCAGTGCTGCAAGTACTACAGCTGGGACCTTTATGTCAAATCAATGTCCCGAGGGCGTGTGCTCATAGCTTATGCACCATCCTCTTTCATCCTGCCATGCCAGAGGTAAATCTGAGACCTGCAGTTCTTCCTGCCAGAGAATTGTACTGTGTTGCCAGTTTCTCTCAGAGCCTTTTCTTTTTTTATTGCTTATTTCTGTTCTACATTATCCTAAATTGGACCTTTTTCTGTGACTTCCTCCTCCCTATAATCTGTGCAGGGAATGAACGCTTGGCTGTGGGGCATCTTCAGCCATGTCTTCTCTTCAAGTTTATAGCTGTCTGTGCTACATTTCCCTGAAAAACATCTGCACTGCAGGTGCCTGTGCTATCTCAGAGAGGCAGGAATAGGATATGGATCCATGAAAATATCTCCAGCCTAACTCTTTGGTGTCCAATTTATGTCTGGAGAGCCAAGATAACTGGCTCTGGAGCCATCCTCATCCCCTGCTCTGTCTCAGTGTACAGATGCATTGTTGGTGCTAGGTGAGGTCTCTGCCAGGCACCGCCAGTGCCCTGGCCCAGGCAGAGGTAGACTGACTCCAGAACAGCCTCTGGCACCACCACTGGGACAGACTCCCAGGCTTGTGAGGGGCCAGTACAGCTGGAGGTAACTCTGCAGTCTCCTCAGAAACATAACTGTAGCCAAAAAGTAAAGACAGAAAGAGAACAGTGTCAGCAGTCCTGTCCTCTTCCTGCCAGCTTATCTGAGGGTCTGTTGCTCGCTCTACGTCAGTACAGATTACAAGCACCATCTCACCCCAACCCAGCACTCTCCATCACTGAAGGCGTATGTAGACAGGCCTTTATGTCCTGGCTGCCAATACCACCCATGCTGGAAAGGTGGCTGGAGAAGGCCTTCTGGGTCCCTCATTCCATTCCAAACATTTTATCTTGTTCCTTTTCATGGCTGCATTTAAGGAGACTATTACAGCAGGATTACTGTTGTGTCTACGTACCACACACGTTGCTTCCCTTCCTCTAAGAAGGTAAAAAAATATATATACCAGTACTTTGTGGTTCTGAAGAAGAACGACAATGCTAGCCTGAAGCTGCAGGAATGGGAGTACTTCCATTGACATAGTTGTGTCCAGAATGGTCACGCCAGACACATTTCCCATCCACTTTCTTTTCTCGTCTATTCTCAATTTCACGTTTCTGGTTTGAGAAAACAAAGTCACAGGCATATGCCACCCTTCTGTGGCACAACAACAGCAAAATAGAGGAAGATGATTATTCCCTTCTAATTGCTGCTAAGTCAATTTAAAATAAAAGGTGTCCAGCTCTTATGATTATAATATAAATTCCCACAGCCTGAGGCTACAGCAAAGAAACTGGCCTCCATAAACTATTTGTTGGACAGTTTCTTTTCTTTGGAATTAAAAAAAGAGTAACTAATGAAGTCTCTCAGCTGCTGAGTTATTCCTTTTACGGTCTCTATTTGCTTACTGTTTTCTCTCTTACTCATTACAAATTGGTGCATTGTATAATTTGTAAGTTGAGGTAAACGTATGAAAATGTAGATCTGATATTTTGAAAACTATCTTATTTAGGGCAAGGTTTTGATTAGTGCTCAGGCTAGCCTTTACTTTGTTCCCAGTGAAACTGAGACTTTTCAAGAATAGCAGAATCAGGCAAATTTAGAACATTTCCGAAGCTCTGTCTGAACGTATTTTATGAACACCTACTTTAATGGAGTTAGGCCAATATTTAGAGACTGAATTGCAGTAATTCAGCATATTGTCTGTAGTGATACCCCATCACTGTTTAATTTACAAATGTGCTGATGAATTAGATTCACAGTACCTTTTATATCCTCAACACAGTGCACATTGGTGTGTTTATTTGCACTTCTCATTGCCAGTGTGCCCTAACCTCATGCAGAAGCCCCATACGTCACTGAGAACGTCTCACTCCATTCATCTCTTTTGACCTTCCTGAGATCAACTTCTTAATAGTTTCTCTTCCAGAGCTGTGTTTGGTAATGTCATCACTGGAAAGTGAATGTGATCAACAACCCTTTTTACAAAAGCACTGAATAAAAATTAGTTGTTAAATTCATTGTCAGTCCCTTGCAAATGAACGTGGGTTATGTTTGCACTGATGCCTTGGAGGTGGGGTGGTTGTTATCCTGTGACAGTTCCTTGAGCTCTGGTTCTCTTTCATTAAACCATAGGAACATTATTTTGAGACTGGTATATAACCACTCCCACCAGTATCTGTATTCATGCAGTCTTATCTTTCCTAAATGAGGCAATGTACTAATGACTGACATTTCTGACTTAAGGATTTTACTGCATTTATTTAGTTACAATTGAAATAAAAAGCTGTTGTCTCACAGTCCTTTATCTTTCAGCGGGGTAAGTTGGATGGGTTTACTGAACATGAGAAACCTTTCAAAACTGGCCCTTTTCCCCCTTGATAAATTGATACTCGAACAGAAATACAGGATGTTAGGTTTCAATAATTTGTTACAGTGCCACTACATCAAATCTAAGTTCCTTTAAGAACCATGATTAGCTGGTACAAAATGATGAATGGGGGATTGGGACAGTTTATTTAGCAATGATGTTAATTAACAGTGCTGTTGAACTAAAGTGCCTCTTGGCATGGGAACAACACCCAGGACAGACTTTGAGTGCCTGCCCAGAGCTACCTGCCTAAAGTAAAATGTGTCAGAAGGCAGGCTGAATAGGGAAGACAATATATGTCCCTTTATAATATGACCTTTTTTATGATTTCTGTCTCCTTATTACCTGGACTGTTGTCACTCACTAGTCTTTTACAGTGCAGTTCTTCATCTCAAAAATAAAGTACAAGCCCAAAAGGAAAAATAAAATTGATGCTTCTATTCTCAGACATTTCTAGTTATAACCTATTACTCTGCATACATTATTTTTAATGAATTGCTGAATGCCTCTTTAGCTTTCTCAGAATGTCTTCCAAGAACAAGGCTTTGTGGACTCCTGCCAGGAACACACACGTATGATTTGTATGCTGTCCTTTTCTTTTCTGGTTGGTAGCAAAACAGTTTTGGCAACAGCCTTCCTACACTTCCTTCAATTGTGTCTTGCTCTAAAACTTGTAGAAGCCAAAGCCTCAACCTCCTCTGCCTTAGTGTCAAATCCAGTTAAGTGCTGAGGGCCCCAGTTTTCCGTGGGCTTTCATTTATGACAACTTAAATGAATAGCCCCTGGAAGAACTAGATGAAATTCTAGGCACAGCAATATCAACAGGAGCTAGACATGGGGTCAGGTGTTCATCACTGGGACTGTCCAACCTAGAAGGCTTCGCTGGAGAGCAAGAAGCTTCCTGCACAGCTGACTGAAGCAATGAACTCTTTCAATGTTAATAGATTATTACGAAAACTTTCCCATGCAATCTTATTATTATTTATTTATTCCTGATGGGTTAAGAATTTGCCAGGCAGAAAAAGGCACAGTCCTTGCCCCAAGGGGAGCCTGCTGGAAGCTCTGATATTTGGATGCCTGTGAACTTCCTCTGTGACCAAAGGCTATGTCCTTGTATTAATTCTGTCAGAACGCTTCTCACAGCGTGTTACTGTAAATAATCTTTGTTTACAATAATGGATCATTACTGAAACTTCCCACAGAAACTCAATATGCTGTAAATTTGTTTCCCTTTGTCTTTATTATATTTTACCTCCAACTTTAATCAATGCTACTTCAGGAAAATTGTCTCTGTGTTATGTATTTACAGCCAGAAATACTGTGGTTAATGGTTCTTTTCCAGTATAATTAAAGATAAATCACATAGCAGTAATTTAATCTTCCCTTCTGTATCTTAATCATGGATTTTTGGACCATGTTCTAATCTTTTATATAATATTTCTGTAACTTATTAAAACAACTGTCATGTTTCACCCATGGGTGGTTTTTGCTGATAGTTGTAGTGATCCCTTTGCCTGATTGGTAGAGTAACCTGCCTCTCTTTCCCTCTCTTTCCAAGGAGAAAACAAGTAGACATTTAGTTAAACAGTAGTAGTGGACTCAGAGTCTACTACCTCAATTCCTGACTACACCACAACGGCCTTGAGTACTCATGGTGAAGTCACCAGAAGACTTGCAATGCAAACAGTGCATCTAATATATTTCTTGGGAACACTTCATATACTTCTGCCAGTGTTATTTGCATTTTCAGATGGAGAATTGTTATAATACAACAACATTTTTTCATTTTGATTAACTAGTCTATACAGACTTTACGGCAGCTAGCATTTGCACATTGCCCTGGCCTGGCGGAATGGATTCACGTATGGTTAGAAAACTAGATATTATCATAAGGCAGCTTAGTAGGATTATCTCAGTTTTCAATGGGAAGAAATGGTTGAAATGTATGATGATATCCTACAGCCTTGTTTTATCAACTAGTTGGAAACAAAAATAAAGTTAGACAAAACTTTATAAGCAAAGAAGCAGCAGTAATGTCTGCAAGACAGAGGACTCTGCCATTCTAATACAGCACATTTAGTACTGCACCTTTCCACATCCAGTACTATCCACACACTATAATTTTGTAGCTAGCAACTCAGACGCCTATATTAGAACTTGTGTTCTTAATGCACAGAAAGTATATGGACAAGTAACCTCCCCGTTTGGTTTCAGCAGCAACATCTTTTTGGTTAAATTCCATATCTGGGAGAATCACTGGTATCCACAGAGAACCACTAATGATTTGTTATATCCTCTAGTGCTTAGGTGAATTCATGCCAAAAAAACCCAAATAAATGAAAAAAACCTTTGAAATGGAGTTTGCCTTTTGTTAAATAGCAGTTGTCCTTGCAATTTAGAGCAACTGAATATAAAAAGTAGAGAACATTATATACAGAGAAACAGGATAGAGCATCAGAACAGCTTTTCCTCTGAATACTCCACCTGACTTATGTTGTGATTACTAAAATGCTCATTAATCCTAAATCTTGCAGAAAATTGTAGGAAAAAGAAAGATTATGTACTTATACACTGTACATATTTCATCGAATATTATGGATATTAATGTTGCAATAGTCATGCAGAACCTGGAAACTAGAAGTGTGTCCAGCTTCTCTCTATATTTTTATTAGGGTTATAGTTACATGTTTGCAATGGAAGAAACCTGGGCGTGTTCCCAAGCCATAGCAAAATTCTGTGGTTTGCCTGCAATCAGGGTAAGATGGAGAAAGCTGTACAACTCTGAGACTTTTGTCCCACGAATAATACCATAAGAATGCCTCCTCTGTGTGTCAACAGTTATTGCATTTATTGAAATAAATTGCAAGATCTTTCACTCTTCAGATTGGAGACAGACCCAGAAGGCAGACAAATATGTGCTTAACTGCCAATTATGTATCTGTTTGGCCTTGGCAGGGCTAAAAAATGTAATGGGACTTTTCTGTCTCTTCTCTTTGAAATTCAATAAGAGAATAAATATTTTTCTGTTATTTTTTTTTCCTCATGGGTGGATGAGTGCCCTTTGCTTAGCTATTGCTTTTCACAAAATAATAGAGGCACAAAGGGCATTTCTATAATTTATTCTACATGCATCAGTCCACTTGACTAGAGATTGGTGAAAGAACCTGACCTTTATTATGATAAAGGGAATATAAGTGGGGGACAATTTTGATGTTGTAGGCACTCTGTCTTGTAGATGTATATGAGTATCTATTTGTTTTAGAATGTTATCTATTGTCACTTCCTAGCAAGGTTTCCTTAGAGAATAGTGCTTGCTCATATTGATACTTGGACTTCCTCCTGTGCGTTTAAAACAAAGGCTTGTGAGATTTTTCTTAGCTAAAGACAGTGCCACTTAAGCCTGAAGTTAAGAAAGGGACAATGAGATAAATACCTATTTTCCAGAAGTATTTTTTTGCAAGTAAACTATACATACTATGCTTCAGGATATTAAAATATGAGGCTTTTCTATGGAATGAAGGTGAAAACAGGTGGTGTGTTTTGTAACGAGTGAGTTATTCCGCTAGCAGCAAGGTTGCTGACTTTTTGTTCATTTTATACCAGCGTGCTTGGGGAGCCACATTGCTCAGCCACTGAAGTCATCTAGTGTATAACAGGATAACACAAACAGTATAAAGGGGGATAAAAAGCAGTATTTTTGCATTTTAAATATGACCCTGTAAAATCTCGCTCTGGGCAGGAGTACATTTGAGTGAGAAGGGCCTCAGCACACAGATACCTCAGCAGGGACAGCTGTATCTGGAAGAGCCCTGCACTGGTGCTTATAAAGCCAAGCCAGCCGGTTCCCAGCTAGATCAGGTACTACACATAACCATGTCATGCATGTAGACACATTATTCATGTGAAGTCCTAGCACTGTTGAGGGCAGGAAGGGACAAGAGCAGGCTTTCCACCCATAATATTTTATTTTCCATACAGGATCCATTTGGTAAAAAGTGCTTGAGTGCAATGTATTAAGCATCTAAAGCCATCCCATACAGCGGCACTATGCAGTCAGCTAAGTCTTTTTCTGAATAAAGACCACATATCCTCAGTCTAATCCCTAATGGTGGATCATTTGCATTGTTTGCAGTGGAGTTTGGGGAAAATCCCAGGTTTCAGCAACACTGCTTATAGGAATTGCTGTTTTCAGCCCTTTGCAGTTCAACTTAAAACCACACAAACTGATTATGCAGGGAAATAGCCAAGATTTGCATGAGGCACTGGAAAACATGTTATACAGTTTTCATATGTCCTCCTCCGAATACCTTTAGTTCATACCTATTTTTAGGTAGAATTCAATTAAGCAGTATCAGAGCCAATATCAACAGCACAAGCTGATATAGCTGTACATAGCTGTAAGTTACAGTGCCAGTTAATAATCTAAATCATTATATTGCTTTTTGTATGTTATTGTTGTGATTGTTTCCAAAAACAGAATTGAGATGTGCTAAACCTCTGAAGTTTCATCAATTATCGTACATTAGCAGCAGTTACATGTGAACCAGGCAACCACCCACTTTTGCATTTGTACCTGTGCAATACTGAATATGTTTAAATGTATTGATATATTGTAGCCAGTGATTGTGTATGTGCCTGGTTCATAAGAAAATCTCTGTTTTGACAGTGTAATGGATTTTACATGAGAGCAATACTATCAGTAGAAGAAAGGATTGAAGGCTCTGGTTGCTGAAGTCCGTTGTTACTTTGCCGACTGTGGTTGCTATACAAGACAGTGTTACATATCTTATCTGCAACTACAACACGAGGAGAATGATACTTTATGAAAGTCATTTGAAATAAACTACGGCCACTTTTTTTTTTAGGAAGAGAGCCTGATACATACTCTAGAAAAAGAGTAAACTTTTCTAAGTATAACTCCTAGGAGTTTTGGCCATATAAGAACGGCCAGCTTTGACCCTTAGTAAATCGATAGAGCAGGCGTATGCAAGTTGCCTGTCCCAGTGGCTTACTTACTATGCTAGAATATGATGCTACTAGGCTTATATATAGGAAATCTTGAAAATTTTAGCTTTGGTGGAATACAGCTGTAAATACTGTATGAATGTTATAGTCATAGAAAGAATTAAAAACATTTATAGAAAGAATTAAAAATACTAAAAATAGCCTGGAAAGATTAAGGTAAAAAAAGCGGCTGCTTGGGAAGGTCAGCTACCCTCTCTAGAACAAGCCAGCTGAATCCTGGAATCAGGGTATGATTATTTTTTTTAAAGCACCAAAGCTAGAAGTGTTAATAAAAGTTAATAATTCTGAGCAAATAGAAAGGACTGTAATTTATGATTTATTAAATGCTGAATTAACTTTTATTTTCCAAAACACCTGAAGGAGTCTGTGCAAAGACCAGAAGCCCTGTACTCCAGGCCCATGGCTCAACACTCATGAGTCTCAAATGAATTGTTCTGATTTCAAAACAACGTACAATTGGAACAGCCTATTGAATGTCAACTGAATACAAGTATCGTGACCCTCATGTAAGTGAAATATTAAGTCTTAATTCTAGGTATGTAAAATTATATCAAATTCAGTTGTGAATTCATGTTTTCCTGTAGTAGTATCAGTGAAGGGAAAAAAAGCAGAAATAAATGTTTGTGAGCAATTCAATCATAATCACTGCTGGCATTAACAACAGTTATTATTCTTTTTTTACCCCGCTCCTAAATAGCGTAAATCAATAGTAATATTTTTGTTCTTCAAGAAGGATAAAAATGTAAATACTGTAAATTCATGTAAATATGTTTTTCTCATGTCCCATGTCTTCAGAAACAGACTATTTTAAAAAGAGTCTTAAAGAATGCTGTTGTTTATCTCTTGGTTGTTCTTAGTGTGAAATCCATTGGGCTTTAATCCTGAATGCACTAAAGCCCATGGCATCAGGCTTGCATCCCAAGAATGTGATGCTCTTAGAAGAGTGGATTTGCAAAGGAGTTTGATGGAGAGAGGCATCCAGCTCTTGTGGAATTTGTGATTTGGAGCCTCAGCTAAAGCTGGTCAGAAATGCTTTGACTGGAGAATGCTGCTTTGTGAAGATCAAAGCATTACCCAGGGGCAATTTGGTTTTAACCAAAGGCTAATGAAAAATGGACAGGTTTTCAAAGTTATATCAATCTCTGTCAGCTTATCTGCCAAGCACCTCTGCTGCCTCCCCACTTGAGGAAGCGAAAGCTCAGAGCTGCTCACTAACTCCCTCATCTTCTGCGGCATATCTGACGAGCTGCCAGGGCGACGGCTCCAGCTCTTGGCTGTTGAGCAGCTTTCCTGGTGTGCCAATGTGGCACTGGGGTTTTGGCTTTCCAGTTTGCAGCTCCTTGGCGGTCGGCTGCCCAGCTCTGCAGCTGTGTCCTGTCCAGCAAGGTACAGGACAGCCAGAGCTTCAGTGCTGGACTGGCCTTTTGCAGACACTGCCAAAATACTTAGTTTTCATCCAAACCAGAAGTATAACCAAATTCTGAAATTTCAAAACCCTTCCAACTGCAAAGCATAATCTGCTCTCATTACTTTGTTATCACAGTTGTAACTGTTGTGTGTTTTTTTTCTGGTAGTAAACAACAACAAAGGGATGCATATTCAGTAATTACTGAGCAATTATAGGTATTCAGAATTTTTCTGGTTTGCAGCTACTATCTCCAAAACAACCCCAAAGTGCAGAACATATTCTCCTGGCAAATACATGAGCAGAAAAAAAATCATATAAGCAAAGTTGCATAATCTTTTGAAAATCTAGTTGCACTGGAAAAGCATCCTTCAGCAACTGAAGTTTTAATAGAAAATAATTCAGCCTTCTGCTGACCTTTACAAGTTTAGCCTTTATGTAGGAATGAACTGTTTGAAAAATGTTTCTAATTCAGTTGTCACAAACATACACCAGACCCGTGGCTGATCTGTTTCATGAGCAGAGGCTTCATTTTGATTTTTTTATAAGGACGAAGCTTGATCTTATACCGTCTCCCATAATTCTCAGGTGCCTAATCATTTCTATTTCCTCACAAACAAAAGGCTGCTTGAAAAAAACCTATGCATGTGACCAAGATAATGAGGAAAATAAAAAGGTAATCTTGGCAATTATTGTTGCTTACACATTCAAAACCAGACCCTGTCTCTGTTCCAGGAACCCCACTGTGCCAAGCTGGTTGATGAAGCAGGAAGGATACAGCCTTACTGCTTATAGGCACACATACATGCATATATACATGAGTGAGAAGAATGTCTTTGATCTACATGCTTATAACAGTGTTATATATATAGTGTAGACTGTTGCTTGCTATACAGACAAGGGTATGAGACAGAATAAGAAAACATTTATTACCTATAGAGCTCAATAACAACAGCAACCCAGACTCCAGCTGTAGCTGGTCATTATGTAATGCCACTGGCTCACCGGTTTGGACTCCTTTCCAATCAAATTGAGCTCCTGATTCATAATAGCTAGCAAGATGGAATATATTAAATTGTGACAGAGGAAGGAAACACAAGGAGTGACAGTGTCTGATACCATAAGCCCTCAGACCAGCCAGGCCGCCTCCAAGCAGAGAATGAAAAAGACAAATACGAAAGAAACTAAATATTTCAAATCAAATTTTGCTACTTGAAAATATGTGAGAGGGCATGTCAGGACCCCATTGTTATTAGGAACAAATAATGACAATAATCAGCAAGAAAAAATGTCATGGAGAATATTCTAAACTAGAAACTGACTTTCTGAATCTAGTTTTCTAGTTTTACTTATTATGGGCTCTTTTCCAAACAATGTTTATGTAGGCAAGAAAGTACTCTGCTAGTATAAAAAACTGTTTCTATATTTCATTAAAGACAAAGGCATAACTGGATCATTAAACTTCACTACTTTTCTGGAGCTAATGTAGCACTCCTTTTGTTGTGGACACACTGCAGTGGTAGCAGAGGTTCTTTGCAGCTAGACTTACATGTCGTGCAGGTAGCCGTTATGAAACGTGCTCTTAGGCCTCTAGACTGGTTACTGTAAGACAGAGAGAGGAGTACCACTGGATCGCCAAGTGCTGCACTTTGTAGGGAGCTCAGTCAAAGGTCATCTCTCTTCTCCTGTTACTTAGTGTAAAAATGCACCAAAGATTGTGCACCAGGGTGTGATTCTCTCTTGTGAATGGAGTGAACACGAAGCCCGTGTGGCAAGTGGATTTTATTTATACACTATATAAATGTTCTCAGTATGTTTTCATTGGCATCCCCTAAACCAGAGTGGCTTTTCTTTTACAAGCCTACGGGAGTAATTTTCAGACACATCATGGGCCCACGTGCAGTTAGCAGTGTAGCTGTGTTTATATGGATGGTTGGATGTGAACTCAGTCCTTGCAGCACAGAGCAGCCCATGGGAAAGCCCAGGAGGGCTGGGACAGACCAGCAGATGAAAGTGTTGCATTTTGGCAGAACTCTGCTCCCCAGAGCCAGAGGAAATGTAGGGGATTACCGGGTCCCTCCTAGCCCTGGCCTACATGAGTCCAGAGCTGCTCGGATCCTTGTGTCCCACCACAAGTACAGCAGTGGCGGAAGGGCCTGTTCAAGGCTATGAACATGAGGAAGCGCTTGCGGCACACCCAGCGCGTTGGGAGGGTGACTCAGTCTGCTAGAGCAAATGGTTTCAGTGATGCAAAGACAGGGTGGCTGAGTGGGAAGGGAGCCAGCTGGGCTTTTTCTTCAACTAGTGTACACCAGAACATGAGTGTGAGAGTTATTTTGATGGGGTCAGAGTCACAGTAACAAGTATTATGCCTGTTGCAGTGGTGTGAATCTACATTTTACCCAATTTCCTTCCTCCACTTCTTTTTAAAAAGAGTAACAAAGAAGAATGGCAGAAAAGAAAGCCATGCAGTGCAACTCTGGGTAATAAGGCATTGCTGCAAAGGAACCGCAGGAGGTCTTTTGCAAGGTCCTAGAGGAGAGGCTGCCCAGTCCTTTTCGGGTTCATTGCACATACACTAAGTCCTCTGTCCTTGCCTGGCTGACCAGCTCTGGTGGCTGCTGTGGGGAAGGAAGGAAATGCAGCTTCTCCGTGCCTGCTGGGGACATTGGAATGCCTGTAAGGAGCAAAAGGCTCCTATGTTTGTCAGAGATCATATTTTTTGTCCTTAAAATTAGTGATAGGAGGCAGGGGAGAATTGCATCTATTTCTCCCACATGCTGTATATTTGAAGAAGTATCATGTAAGAGCTGATGAAAAACACCATTTTATTTCAATTTTTTTTCATTTAGTTTTTTCTCCCATTAGCTTAAGGTTTTTGCACCCAGAATTGCAAACATTCAGCTCTTTATGAATGACCTTTATAAGAAAAAGAATGTGAAAAGGTTTATGAGCACAAACAGAAGCCTCTCTAATTAATACCTCGGAGAAATATTTCTATTTAATGGTTTCTTAATGCTAGTGTCCTAATATTATAGTGAAATCTGTTAAATGTCCTGCTACTTTGACATGACTGATGAAAAGAAAGGAAACATATTCTGTCACCTACAGTAATCATCTCACCAAAAATGGAATTGTTTTCCATATTTACATAATGTGCTGGTAGTCTGCATACTCCCTAATTGTATCCGTGTTTATAACCAATTAATCTTTAACAAGTTTATCATCATCATGCTTTCATCCCAGGGATTCATCTTTGTATCCAGACCCTCCAAAAAATTTAATGGTAAATTTAAGTATTACTACACCAAAGAGATTGTGCTATTTCTATTAAATATGCCTCTGATTTACAGGCAGTTGTAGACTTAAATAAAAAGCTGTTTCCATTCAAACAAAATGAGTGAACAGTTCTGTCTCTTTTCTACATGTCCCTTTTTGATACAAGTTGAAATAGTGTAGCCTGCCGTCCAAGGCCTCTGCTAAATTCAAATGTAGGAGTTTGATTGATTTGTTAGTAACTGTGCATAGAAAGCAAGAAGATGTATTACCCTAGGAAAAACAACTAGAGCTGCCAGCTCCAAGCTGCAGAGGAGTCACCGGGGCAGCAGAGAATAGTCTTCCAAATGTTTTAATAAAGGGAGCAGGAGGAAAAGATCAGTAGCTGATTAATCATGTTGCTAGTGTTTTCAGGGACATAGGCTAATAGAGAACCAAATGTTAGGAAAATATGTTTCAAGGGAAGGCCAACAGAAAAATCAGAGGAATGCACCCACTGATAATGTTGTGTACAGATTTAGAAGGAAATAGGAAGGAAAGAAGAACAGATGAGAGGGCAACTCATGAGGGATCAAATGAAAACCACACAAATAATTATTTTTAAAGGTCATAGCAATAAAAGAAGAATAAAATGAACAAACAAATGAAAAAAATAGCTCCCTGACATTGTGTTTTCTTGTGAACAGCTATTGTATGTGTTGAGGGGTTGCTTGTGAATGACAAAATGGCAGTCATTTGTGTCCTCAAATTACCATGTGTAAATTGAATAAATACTGAAAATCTACTCTGGCAAAGGACTTTGGAAATAATTTTTCATCTTTGACATTGGAATTTCCTAAGCCATTACTTGTCAGCTAACTTCTAGAGGCACTTCTTCATCCCTTCAGGCTGGTCTCCCCTGCTACAGAAACATGAATTGGGAATTTTGAAGGCAGCAAGATATCACCAAATGGAGGCAGAAATGGCAGCCAGCCAGAGGCAAGAGAGTCTTCAGCACATTATATATATTGAAAATTACCACACTGACACTATCCAGCAACCCCGTACAGTTGAAACTGTTCTGTTTCAGCACAATAGCTGAAAAACACTAATTCTGTGTCTGACAGAACAGTCATAGTTTCATTTGAAAGATTTAATGAGCTTCATGGTCTTACTGAAGAACAGGAGGGATTTTTTTGTTGTCAGGATGATTTATTAGTAATTGTATCTATTAACATTTTTAAAATGTTCAATAATTCCTTCAATACACCTTGTAAATGAATCTTAATAAATATGCAGTAGGAATCAGCTTACCCTAGTAACTGACATTTAATAGCATACAATAGCTGTAATTTACGAAGATAACTTCTCACAGTCATTTAACTCTTAGTTAGCCCTAGGAAAAGAGCTAACCCTACAGACAGTTATTTGTTTTTAAAAGTGTGATGTGAGAAAACATGCATGAATTTGTTTTTGTAGATTTCTGCGGGGTACGTTACGTGTATGAGAACCGCTAGCAAAGGGAAAACAGAAGCAGATAAATATATTTTCATTTTAATCTACTGCATTTATCACCTCCAAATTCACAACAAGTACAACTTTAATTATTTTTTTTTCTTTTAATGCATTTTAAAAACATATCATTACCTAATTTTACTGTGTGGGCAGACTTGGACTAATGTGAACTAGAAGAGACAAGATTCCCTGCAATTTTGTTTCTCTAAGAGTTAAGATGCTCTAGACCAATTTTTAGAGGGGACTCACACATGAGACTGACATATGATGATGCTGGTACCAGAGTCTGACAGGAAGCTGTGGTTTTAGACAGAGAGATTCCTTCAGATATCTTGGCCTCATCCCCAAAATAACTTCAGATCTGCTGATACTTGATCTTCATGTCCCAAAAACTCTCTTGATGGTTCTGCAAAACTGATCCAGGGTAACCTCCAAAGAAAATTGCTTGGGATACTGAAGAAATTCTTCTAGCCACATACAGTTACCCACTAATGCTTATCTTCAGAAGTTTCATTCTAAGCACACTTATTTCAACTTATTTAACTTGTTTAAACAGTCAGTTGCAATGCCTTTGTTCATAGTGACATTTTAGTTCTTTCTAAAGAAACAAACTTATGTAATTACATCACTGCTATTAATTATTAGACCTCTCACTTATCCTGTGATTGCTATTTTTTTGGGGTATGCTGTTTTAACAACAGTGACACATCAGAAGAGAAGACACTTTCAATGAAGTGTATAGCAGCCAAATTCATTTTCAGATGTTACTGTCTTTTTCTAGTATTACCCAGCCAAAATGTTTCAATTTATTTTATGTCTAAAACTATATTTACTATGCAAACACACTTAACCAATAAGCAAAGTAATAATTACTGTCAGATTGCTTAATAATATGACTTTATTTTTGTTTGATTCTATTTCTAGTTCTTTTAGTTATCTTTTCTGAGGTCGTGCATCTTCCACAGCAGTACTTCTGTATTTTGAGGCTGCATTTACATTGTGGTGATTCTACTTGTAATCTTCCTCTTTTCCCCTCTCTCTTTCTTTCTCTCTCTCCCTTGCTCCCCCTCTCCCCTTCCCTTCCCTTTTTTTTCTTTGATTATTTTTCTGGCCATGCTTTGCCAGCTGTGCACAACTGTTCAATTTCTGAACTGTCCGTTCCATTTAAAAATAAATAAATGGCAACACATTCAGTTTTGCCTCTTCTCAGCCTCATGTCAGTGAGATTCTCGTCTTGTTGCAATTACGCAGGAGTCTAAAATAAAGTTTTCAGCCTCACACCATTATAATCATTCCCTGCCCACACCAGTTGCTACTTTGATACAGCTCCATGTGATTTAGGTTTTTCCCAGAAAGCATGAAGTACTGATTCCTTCTTCCAGCTCATTTCAAGGTTCAGGGAAATTGCCTCACCCTTAGAGAACACAAGGATACATTCAAACAGTATGAGGTACATTTTCAAAGTGGTACTTAGGAATTACACATCTCATTAGCAAATAATTGAGATTCATCGGCACAACTCACTTGCTCCTTGGAAAATGTTCCTCCATAAAAACTATAATTTGTTGAAGTTAAAAGAGGGCAAACCATGTTAGAGTGCATCTTAATTTTGAGTGAAAACATATGTATGTGCTTGGAAGTTCTGAATCGGCTTTAATTCTCTCTGCTCTGACTCCCCTGTCACTGCCGCTTACCCTGGCCTATTGGACATGGAGATGGCATGGATTCCTTCTCTTTACAGCAAGAAGGCATATGGAGGAAAAAGTGTAGCTCTTCTGCCCTATACTCAACTGTACCTAAAATAATGCAAAAAGACTTTGTCCATTTTTATTGCACTGCCTGGCCCACTGAAGAAAATTAAGGAAAGGTTGGGGCTTGGAGGAGATAGAGAACTTGCTACTGCATAAAGTGAAAACCAAACAAACAAAACCCCAGAGAAATTATACCAGGAAAGAAATATTCTTAAATATTAAAAAGGCTCACTTATTAGTGTTCCCCCACAAACCAGAGTTTTTCTGTGTCTGAGCTCCTGCTGGTCATTGAGGTTCTTTTAAAGCTATCAGGGCCAAATACTCCCATCTCCAGTAGCAGGTACAGTTCTGTTGACTTCTATGGTTATTCCATATTAACCAGGATGCTAGAGGGCAAGATTTGGTTTACTGCATTCATTACTAATGAAATGGTGTGAAATTTCCATTTTCTACCTGAGACTGCTGAGCACTGAAGCATAGACTCTCCTGACACAATCTGCTTGGTGCTCACACTGAGTGGGCTCACCTCATGGGCAGCAGCCCAAAGAATTTTAAATTCTGTTCTCACATTCATTCTGGACCATGCTTCTCTCATTTTGGTATAGCTAGGTATCAATTCCTATATAACAGCTTGAACAGGTTCTTTGTCAATTCTTGTATCTGTTATATCACCCAAGAGAAATCACACATACTGCTGTAGCATGTTTTCTTGAACAGAGATGAGTTTCTAAGCTGGTGTCGTTGTAAAGGAAAAAGCAGCAGCCTTGATTCTTGATACTATATACAGAAATATTACAGAATGACGAAAAAGATATGCTAAACAAGATTTTTTTATTTTTCTTGGTGGGCTGAGTAGCTATATGGGGGAGGTGTTTTCTAAGTCTTTCCATTGGAAAAGGCTCTTAGGCTCATATTATTATACTTGCTTGTATACATCACTTGGTCCTAGCCAAACTGAAAAGATATATTCTTTGGAATTCCACAGCTGTGTTCTGGCACAGCATTCCTTCATCTAAGATCAGTGGTAATCTTGGTTATGAAACTTGATATGTAACGTGTGCCCAAACTCCACCTCTCCCCCTGCCTCCCTGATTAACAGATGTTGTGTAAAACCTACATTCAAGTTCTAGAGAACTTGACTTTATTGATAATTAATATAATGATAACAGAATAAAATCTCAGAATAGTCCACCTAAGGAGGAAGGTCTAAGGAGAAGCTTTATGTGGAATGTTAAATCCTTGTAACCCAAAAGATAAGAGAGCCCTGCATCACCATGCAGCATCATGCCGTGATAAAAAAAATGTAATTCTTAGTAAAATAACCCTGTTTTCTACTGTTGCTTGTAGTTTTGAAATGCTGCTGCCCAAACATAATAACATATTGAAAAAAGTGGTTTATACTTATAAATACATTTGAATAGTTAAATCATTAATCTGTATTCTCTAGAAAAAGAAAGATCATTTCTGTACACATTTTCCCCAGTAGGGATACACAGCCCTTACCCTTCTTAGATAGAAGTTGATAGGTACAGGTATGTGATGTAGCAAGCTGAGAAAAACATCATAAAGATGACTGACAGCATGTATGAAGGGACATGGTGAACTGAGATTAACTTGATATCAGCATATAAATTGAAACACAGCAGAAAAGCATTTTGTGGGGCTTGGCATGTATCTAAGTAAATGGGACAGCCGTCTCGAAGTATAAATAAATACAAAATAATTGTATGTGAAAGATGCATTTCAGAAACACTGAAATTTGCCCTATACCTGCTCTTTTATGTCAGCATTTGATGGGTTTTGGCAACAGTAAGTACTGAAATTTATATAATCTCTTTATTAGAGATTTCTTAGAATTTCTTAATGTGAACATCTTAACAGAGACAGGCAGCCACCCTATTTGGTTAACCGAGCATCTCTCCATTGGTATAACTCTCTCTGTTTTCCTTATCCTTCTGTCTGATACATTATCCTTTGGGGAGAGGATGGACTATGAGAAGACAGAGAATTTAAGAGAGTCCTGAAAAGGAAAATATCTTTTCAGCTTCAAACTTAGTTCATTTTTTTCTAACAAAGTATTTATTAAGATTCAGCATTAGACAATATGCTATCTTTTTTTAAATAAAAACCAAAATGTCTTGACTGTCAGAAAAAGAGAGTGAGGAAATGTAGGTTTTTATGTGTGGGCTCATTCACAGACTGCAGAGGGGCAGGATAGCGGCAACATGCTTAAATCAGATTTAAAGAGAGTACAACAGTTTGATTCCATTTTGGAACAGGCAGTTTATAGTCTTACCAGGGTACCCCTCCTGATTATTTTTTCACTGATTTCTCTTACCTTTGTTTTCTTTGAAATCTATTTATCCAATTTCTCTTTACTACATGTCAAAATGAGGGTCTTATGTTAAAAATACATGGATTGTAACCATGCTCCTTTGTATGATAGTCTGTGTGCATGTTCCTACAGCAGGTCCACATGCACTCCTTCAGAAAACCTTTTTCCTTCTGAACCACTTAACTACTTCCGAAATGAAGCTTAATTGCTTAAGTCTGCCTGCTGCTTTATGTACTTGGGTGGAATGATGTGAAAATACTTGCAGCTTAAAAGCAAGAAGTGCTCCAGCTGACTGACCTTTGCTCCTGGTGAATCTTTTCTACTCCTACCAGAAGAGGAGAAAAGCACATTAGTTTTGCAAACCTAGTAGCCTTCCCAGTCATTTATGGATGACTTCTATACTGGGGTAGGTGAAGCTGTGAAGATGAAAACACGAGACACGAAGTGCTGCCTAAGAAGTGCTAATGGGCTAATGAGTGGGTTACGGCCCCAGTCCTCCCAGCAGTGAATGATCCACCAGTGCCATTTCCCCTGCTTGGCAGCCACTGCAGTGAAAGTTGTGACCTCCTCCAGAAGTGCACCTACTTCATCTCTGCTTCAACTCCTACTTGTAAGTGGCACACTAAAGTCAGA
This sequence comes from Burhinus oedicnemus, assembly GCA_008921705.1. Classification (NCBI taxonomy): domain Eukaryota; kingdom Metazoa; phylum Chordata; class Aves; order Charadriiformes; family Burhinidae; genus Burhinus; species Burhinus oedicnemus. The sequence continues at coordinate 841,731 of VFFE01007078.1, read as the reverse complement.
TATCTCCTACTGTAAAAAAGCACAGATGTTTTAATTTTTAAACCACTGCTAAATAATTCATAAGTGCTTACTGAAGAAGTACCTGACCAGATCAGGAAACTGTGAGCCATCCCCACCTATTCAGTGACTACCTAAAAGTTAGTATAGTAGTACAGGCTGGAAGGAGAAGAAAGCCCTGCTGCTCTTTTGAAATCTTTTATTGAGAAATGTATATTGTATGTTGGAGAGATGTATCTTAGTATGAAAGTACCTACGGTCATAGTATTAGCTCCCTGAGGTACATGAGTGGAGTTAGGAAAAGAGTTTGGTGGATTTCACATTATTTTTAGAAAAATGACCTTGTTTCACAGGTAAGGAGAAATGTTTTCAGTTTTCCTGAGATGAATACCAAGAAACTAAGAACATTGGAAAAAATAGATGCTTAGGCTGTGCCAGTAGTCAGAGGTTGAGTCACAGTTTTGATAAGGCAATGATTCTGTGGGAGAGGGATTTATCTGCAGTGTGTTTGCACTCCTGATCTCTCCTTCAACTTCAGTGCTGCTCTGTCACCACTCCCTCAGAGTGTCCTGGAAACCCTCAAGCTCTGTGCTTCTAAGAGTAAATATCCTGCCCTTGGTCTCATAGTAGTGTTTTGTTGTCTAAGTGGATATTGGTTTTTCCAGTTTCTAGCAGAACTTATTTCTTGAGTTACGTTTCGATTATCTTTTGGTATATAACAACCTACAAATGCTCTCAGTAGTTGGACTTTTACAGGGAAATAACAATTAATATAAAGGCCTACAATATGACAGTTGTTTTTCTAATTATAAAGCAGTTTCCGTTCTTTATTGGACAAATGGACGGACAGGAGGAACAGTATTGTGAGAGCTAAAGATTTATTTGCAGAATGTTTTACGCTTATATGCTTGAATTAATGGCTGTATGGTTTTTTATGACTGCCTTTCTTTATATCAGTTGAATTGGGAAAAGTATAAAAATACAACACGTTACATGTTTTGTTGTCATTTTGTCGTATATTCTGATACCACATTCTTAGCTGAGTCAAGTCCCAGGCTTAACTCAAGCAAATGCTTTATAAACAGGTGCACAATGGCCATTACTTTGTGACATTCAGATGATATGAAATCACGTGAAAGGCACAGTCTGCTTTCCGTTCTCCAGAATGGAAGTTCTTCTTATGGAACCATGTTTAGCCAGGGTATGTCACAAGTTTGACCTAAAGGTCGTACTAAAATATTGTTGGGAGTTTTTTTTGTTGTTTGTTTGGTTGGGTTTTTTTAGTTAAAATAAAATGTTAAAGCATTAAACATTAAAAAAAAAATCAAATGTGAAGTTCAATGCAATTGGTAAGTTATGCTGGTACTTGTCCCAGTGATTTACTTCAATCTCCTTGTGTAAAAGAAAGTGTACAGCAGTGATAATATATATGAGAAACAGAAGGAGCCCATCCACTGTTAGATCCAGATGTAGATACATAGAAATTTGCCCCATGTTTGTGTTGCATTCACTCTCTGCATTATCTTTAGTGTTTTTCCAGCTAACACAGAATCAACACTCCTTCTGCTCCAACAAAGCCTGAGTCTGAAATATCTAGTTACCTTGTTAACCATGTGCAGTCGCTAAGGGTTTGTTAATAAAGGAGTCCTTTCGAATTGTGGTATTTGTAATGCATAAAATATGCTTCAAGTAAGATATTAATATTTTCTTTTTTTATCTAATTTTTAAAGAAAAGTACAGAACAGCAAAGTGCCACAACATGTTACAGAATATATTGATGTTTTAGTGTGTTTTGATACTACCACAGCTGAAAAGCAAAGGAAGCTCAGATATAATGCTTGTTTCATTGTGAGTTTGTCAGGAAAAAAAAAAAAAAGAAAACCTGAATTTATAATTAAGGCAAAACTGTGACAAATCTTAGTGTTTTTAAGAATTATTTTTTCTTTTTCAAAAAACAAAAATTATCTCAGAAGGGAATTTCAATCTGACGCTCGTAGTCATAGAATATGGAATAGTTTCACTGGCTGCATAGGTCTAAAGACATGAAGCAGGCCAGAGCTTAAGTGCCTGACGCTGAAAGCAAACATTTAATCCTGTAAATTCTTGTTGATTAGAGTACTTCCCATGCATATCACTTTACCACGTTTCTTCTTGGGAATATATACCAAAGGGTGTAATCATAGTGCTACTCCTTTCTGTGCTATTGCAACGCAAGCAAGGCAAAGGAACAAACTCTTTTCTCAAGGTTAGCAAGGAGCAGAAGTTACCTCCCTGGCCAGTCTGTCTTGTTGCATCCCGAAGGTGACACGTAAAGCAGAACAGCTTGCCTGATCTTTCCCCGAAAAAAGGACAAATGCAAAATATCTGCTAGGGATCTCTAGGAGGTGGAGTCAGGGAGGCAGAACAATTAGCTCTGCAAGGAAGGAAAAACTAACTACTTCAGTAAACCTATATTTACTATAGTGAGAAATATTAATCAAACTTTTAAAAATCCACCAGAAGCTACCATCCAATTAAAAATAACCCTCCCTTGTCACTAGTCTAGTGGAAAATTATACAATTAGAAATGTTGGAAATGTTGTTACTAGAATTAGATTAGGGAAATTTCACTTAATAGAATAAGAGTCTCCCTGGTGATGGGGGGGGGGGGGGGGGGGGTATCTGGGGGGCCAGCGAAACACCCTGTCCCTGCCTCCGTGTCCCTCGGCACGTTGCTGGCCACCAGGGGAGAACCCCAAGGGCAGTTCTGGGGTTACGTACCCAGACATTATTCCATGGCATAAATTTTATTTGCTAGCATGGATGTCTTGTGAGAAATAGTGCACTGGCACTCTACAAATCGGAGTCAAGTATTCTCTATATTTAGTTGGTTAAATATAGCAGTAAAGTCAACTGGGAAATCTTAAGCTCTGCTGTGGAGAGCAGAGCTATTAAGAAGTCATGCAGCTGTGGCATATAAAATGGTGATACGCTCACCCATTGGACCTTTGTCTCATTTGCTCAGCTACCCAAATTTACGGTAAAACCTCAGTGTTTCATCTATTTGTTCATATGATCTTATTATTGAAAAAGTTCCTTGACAAATCTTCTGTCGAGCAAAAGTGTTCATCCATAGGATGCTGGACAGCCTGGCCAGTGACTCTGTGAGCATCTTCTATTCAAATGCCTCAGTCACAGAAATATGACACGCTGTGAAAGACTGAGAAGGGCTCTTGCTGAGGACCCAGGATGTTATTGATTTCCTTGATGACAGAGGCAATCAGGATGTTTGTGCAATGTGTGTATTTGACAAATACGAGCCACAGGGGTGTTTAAGTTGCGGTAGCAGAAAGACTCCATCTGCTTTACAAATTTCATAACATTGATACAGAATGTGCACAAACTGCTCCCCAAATGCTATTAGTTGCCAAGCACAGTTATCATAAGTAGTGGTAGAAGACTTAAAACCAACATGAATTACCAAGCTCTTTTATTTTCATAGGAGACAGAAATAAATAGCAAATTTCCTCAGATTTGGTTGTGATGCCCCTTTGAGGATGACATTTACCTAGTGGGCTAGAGCCACTTAAATCTGAAACTCCTCCACTGAAAGGACTGTATATTAATTTCCAAGTCGCTGTGCTTTGCATTCTTGCTTTTCTGAAAAATACATCAGATAATCAGTGTGCTTCCTGACAGAGGTCAGTGCATCTTAGCAACCAGAAACTTCAGCACTTGTAGTAATTCTAATACTGGTCCTCAGTATCACTCAGAAAAGTTTGTTCAGCCTACACAGAACTTCTGAAAAAAATGTTCCAGTTTCACATCAATTTCTGAGAAAGCAAGTTCTCTCCTATACCTGTTGAGATCCAAACTGAGCTTTTTGAAGGCTTGGTGGGAAATAAATCTGTTCTGAGCAAATAGATAATTGATATACATGGTAATTTTCTTAAGCATTTCTTTCTTTAGCTATTTTCACATCTAGATTCTTCGCACTTGTTTATTCACCCTGAGCTGTGTGTTAAGATTACCATGCTGTCATAGCTAATGTACAAGGAGTGTAATTACCTGTTTCCCCTGGTTCATTTTTCAAATGCTTGGAGTTTGGCATAGTTGGAGGTTCTCACCTGTTCATCTTTTCACTTGTATTATTCATCTCAGTAGAAAGAAAAAAGACACAGTAAAATTCTGCTCACGTCTTTGGTATGTTTTCTTGCAACTTGTATTGCCACCAAAACCTATTTCAGATGCTCCCACTCTTCTCCAGTGTCTACTGTGTCCTGCCTTGATGCGGTTTACCATCCAGCCAGTTGCAGAAATGCAACTGCTTGTGGGTCTACACAGTAAAATGGGTCATGAAATTACCGGGTTTACGTTTGGGGTTTCTTTGTTTTGTTGTTTTTCTTTTTTTTTAAAGAGCAACAGGGGGAAGAGGGGAAAGTGATGAGGACAAGGGCAGGTCAACTCTGCTTCTGAGTTGAAAATTATTTATGGAATTACATCCATATCAGTTATAACTCATCTATTGTGCTCCATAGTACAGACAATACCATAATAGCTAATGCAACATAGTATAGTAATGACAAGACAAAATCATGTATATTGATGGTAGAGTCATTCCTTTCCTGATAGGTCCCAACCAAGTACTTGCTGTTTGGTGCATATTTACATTCCTAAGATTTGCGGGTTGGGGGAGTGGCAGCCTTCTGTTGGTTTTCATCTCTGTGCTCATCAGTTATCTTTTAGTGGCAGAAGCTGAACCTCCACTTTTATCAGTGATGTACCACTGCAGTGTACAGCACAGGGAAAAATGAGACTGTAGGTGACATGCTAACTTTGGACCTGGTTTTGGCCTCAGCAAAAGTCCAATCAGAAGGTGTCACAAGAATTGTACCTGCCAGCACCGCTTCCTGTCTTTCACTTATGTTATTTCGTCATTTCCTTTATCATTTTCCAGTACGTGTTGTGTGTTCCCATGGGTGCTTTATGTACTGCATAGTGTCAGAAGTTCTTATACAAAATACCTGCAGGACTGAGCCTGTCATACTACCATTGTTTTATTTTGCTTTGTTGAGTCTTTTTCCTTTTAAAAAATAAGTAGAATTTTGCTTTCCTTTGTGGGATCTTTTTTTTTTCTTTTACAGAGCTCTATTTAATTAGGTTATTTTTTGTGATGAGAATCCTGATATGATAGGGAAGATAGCAGGAAATCAGCCCTAACCCCAGTGAGCTCTGTTCATCCTTGCATAATTGTGAACAACATCTAATTTTGTTTAGCTTCTCTGCTTTGCAGTGCTCTCTCTGGCAATCCTATCAAGCCTTGATTCAACAGCCAATGATTTTTTATTTGTTCCTTGGGAGAGTTTGGGGGGCTCTGGGTGCAGGTTATTGATGAGACTGAGTTTTATTGCTCAGGAAACACTGACATTGCCCTTTGATAACTATTCGTTTGTCTTCTGTCTAGTGAATCATATGACACAGGTACTCTTGGCAGACAAAATGCTGTCGCAGGTGGACTTGCACTTAAACTCAGCAAATACTGATAAAATGTCTGGGTGAGTGACTAGATTGTGTTTTAAACTGTTAAGCAAAAAAAAGGGGGGGGTCCTAACAGATTTCAAAACCCAGAGGGACTCATCAATACCCTTGTTACATCATGCTTTCTAACGCCAAGTGCCACATTTACTGCTGCTCAGCAATCCAGATTTACTGTTCCTTCTCTCTATCAGCAAGAATGGAGAATCAGTCCCTCACATTAGGCAGACAAATGAAAAGGCTGTTAAACTGCATGGATGTGATATTTATATTTCCTTGTGTTTTGTGCATCTAGAGTGTACTGTGTCAACATGAGTAATGAGTGTAAGCGGAATGGTGTTATGGGAATAATGAAGACAGTCTCTAAGTTGGATGGTCAGTAAATGTGTTGGAATCATGACACTAACAAAGAGAAATGTTCCTATCTACACCTATTGCTTTATCTTTCTCTTTAGATCAATAAACTCACTCTAGTTGCTTTATTCTGCTTTGGACTGTACAATTGAATTGTGCCCTGTGGTTCCCTGTGTCTCCCGATGCATAATGCAAAAGGTTCTCCATGTCTTACAGGAAATTCAGCCTCATTTAATTTATAGGTGATTTGCATTGCCAGCACCCAGACTCAGTGCCTTGCAACTCCATTCTTTCCATTCCTCTCTCTTTTTCAGAAGTTAAGGAGTTCTTTTTCTACCTGAGTCTTGTGTAGTGACCCACACGCCATCTTCCCTTACATAGAGAAGAAGAGATTGAGGCTCTCTGCAATGTAGTCTTCATCCTGCTTTGATTTTTTTTACTTTCTCTTGTTCCTTTTTCAGGCCCTATAATCACTCATTTGTAATGTAGAAAAATTAGTCTCTGCTGAAGGCAGCTGTCCATCTTCTGCATATTACCCAAATAGTTTCTGATGCCTGCTTCATCCTGATTAATTTCTCTGCAAGAGATCTTGCATCTTTAAACCAGATATCCAAAGCTGCTGATTACCTGTAATGATATTGCCAATACAGTTAACTACTAAGTGCAAATAAAGGAAAAAAAGAAGGTGAAGAAATGGTTGTTAGGCGCTGAGTAGGATGAAACAGGTAGTTTTAGGAAAGTTTTTTAAGGTGACAATAGCAATAGCACTAAGAGATACAGATCTGTTGTAAACCTCCACGTCTGTTGTTCTGAATTGCTAGAGATACTTTATAGTTGATTGTATTTGGAAAGGTCATGCTACAACATCTAATATTTTTGCCTCAATTTTTACATCAAATATATGGTATCCAACTTGAAGTATAAATCAAAAGTTTCGGGTTTTTTTATCCACAATCTGTAAACAAACTGGTTTTATTTGCCTCAATGATTGCAGTAGTTGATTGTGGCAGACTGGAGTCCACATGACTGTAACTTCTGCAGTGCTAACTTCTGCAGGCAGATCTGGGGGCTTGTTGCACTCAAACAGGCATCTGAAGCCTATTACTCTGTTAGAAGGAGTTTATCCTTGTGTTCACTGACAGTTGCATTGGGCTTCAGTGTAAGGTCCAATTTAAGTTGAAACTGCCTCACCCTCATCCCATCTCACAAACTGGAGAATGAGGGCACAAGGAAAGCAAAAGAGGAAGAGATATTCTACCTTCTGCTTCCTCCACCTCCAGAAGGAAGGAAGGAAGGGTGGGCAGTTCCCCAGTTATTGCCTCATGTCTCATTTGGAAAAGCAGTCACAAGGATCAGAGCACACAGCTCTGACTTGATACCAACCCTGTGCTCCCAGCGCTGGGAGAAGCAGAGGCAATAGCTGGGACTGTGCACAGCACTCCAGGAGTGCAACCCACTAGAACTGGGAGAGCAATAGCTACAGCCAAGTCCTCACTAGCATTTGTCAGTGTGGTCCTTTCTCCTTTACACTGGCAGTGCCATTACCCTGCTGCTGCTTGTGCCTTGCCTTTCCCTATCCAGCCTGTGCTGCCTCTGTGAACGACTGAGCAAAAGCTGCTTCGTTCTGAGCTTGGGCTCAATTCCCCTCCCAAGGGAGCCATGGGAAGGCAGATGTTTGTGGGAGCTCTTCAGCCCTTTTTCCTACTGCCACCGGAAAAGACATCCTTAGTCTTTGCCATTCCAGTGCTGCATTTGCTGTGGTAAATATTGTGGTATATTTTATTGAGCAGTGTGTAAGTGCACATGCTGACTATCATTTGTCATCACCCTAAATCTTGTAAAATCTTTGTGCCAGTACAAAATGGATGTCAGATACTGATATAGCTGCATTTTGCACCCAGGGCTTGTTGTTTTATGGTGTGGTGGGATAATTTTTCAACCTATATCTAAAGTACCTTCTTCCCTGGAGACAGATACTTAAAATCAGCTGCTTAGAACATTAACTTCTTTCACTAATATGAATAATCAAAATGTCTAACTACTTCAGATATTTTATTTTGTAAAATGGTTAGCGTATGTGTACTGTGACTAATTGCCTATCAAATTTCATATGTGTGTTTACTGGTCACAAACAGTATTTGTTTACTTTAGTATAATTTGGATTCTGCACTAAAATACTATATTTTCCCCCTTTATTTAACTCTTTCAATAGTGTATTTAGAATAATATTTCCTACTTTCATTCAGCCAGAGCTGGACTGCTCTCATCTACTCAACAGAAAAGAGGGAACTCAGATGAGGGCAAATTCTGGCCCAGTAAATTACATAAATGTTAATGGCATGAGTACCATCCCATGTGAAATGGAACTTCTGTGTAACTTGTTGGGAATTAGCAGATGAGCAAAAAATCAATTTTTTTTTTATTTCCTCTGGTTTTACTTAATGCTTATGAAGCATTTTCTTGGCGCGCACAACAGTGGCCTCAGGGAAAAATGGCTGTGTAGAAAAGATAATAAAAAATATCTAAGCTGTTAGTGCAATACAAAATATTTCCAGAAAAAATTAATATGTCCCATGTGGAATCATCTACTTCTAATAAAAAATCTGGAGCATTTCAGCTTGGTGTTCCTACACCTATTGTGCCAAACTGGGTAAGTTTCATGTGCCTGACCAGAAAACACTGACATGTATTCCTTTTTAAATGTATTTTTTTGTCTCCATCTGTCTATTGATCTAAGTAATATACGCCATACAAGATGAATTAAGCAACATACTTCTCAACTCTGACATTTTTCCTCTTACAGTTCAAAAATAAGTATAGACTGATATTCCACAAGAGTACACACTGAATCATTCCCATTAATTAAGGATCGCTTTTACATCCACTTCAAATTATTTTAATAATAGTCTTGAGATTATCTGTTTTGTTAAGCTGAAATATATGAGCAGCTGTGTTACTCCTACAGCTTTTGGCAAGTTGCAGCAATGCAGCACCTATGTGCAGCATCAGGGTCCTGTGAGAACAGACGTAATTGCCCATCCATGCAGTTCTTTTGCGTACCTGGGGTGTGATTGCACAATTAATATTCACATTAGTATTTATTTTATTGTTACACTGTGATTCTCAGCAAGCGAATACTTCTGGCAGGTTGGTAAGAGTAGCAGAGGTGGGTCTCTTGTGGCTTTTTTTCATTGAAGAGCCTGAAGTTGGTGGTATTAGTCATCTGCTTAGTCAAGCGTTTGCCTAAACACCTTGCTAAACTGAAGCTGTAACATGGAGACCACCATAAAGTCTATTGTCTCCTGGCTGTAAGAGTCTGAATACCAGCACAGTCTACCTGACCTTTGAATAGCTTCAGTATTACTAACAATGAGCTGCTGATAGCTAAGGTAAGATAACTAAGAGGAGAGAGTGCTGTATTGTAATGGCTAAGATAGTTTTTCATGAGAGCAGTGGTGACAACAGCAACAATGGCAATACTGATTGGGTGGCCACAAAGAAAATACCTTTTGTTTAGATTGCCAGCATGCTCATGACAGTCATAGCACTATTCATTTTGACAAATGCAGCTCCCTTCATGTGGATGCTACAGTATTTCAAGAGCAGGTAGGGGCCTGATGTCTTCTTAAGATAATATTCCATGTGCATCCCACTTTATGTTCTGATCCAGCTACCGGCTCCTAGCCACTTCTCTTGTCTCTGATGTTAATCAGAGTGACCAGCAGGTTAAGCTACTGCAGCAGATCTCACTTTACCATGCCAGCTGGGCTTAAGTAAATCCTGGTAGCTGGCAAACCTGAGGTGACGGTACACAGAGGGCTGGGCTCACTGCAGAATGGGCTTTCAGATGCTAATCATCTTTGAGGCCCACCTACAAATCTTTCGTAAAGCTTTCTTACTATATCTGAAGTTTTATATAATACACCAAACGCAATCACTGAAACGTGCTCAGTTTCTATGGTGACGGGTGCTGGTAGAGAAATCTGAGACAGATGAATTGGAGAACAAAAGAGTGCAGGAAGCTGAGAGACCGAAGTTCACTGTGCAGATCTAATTTGTCTGTTATAAGGTTTAAAGAATAGAACAAGGAACACTACAGGAAAAAAGCAAAACAAATGTAACTAATAAAGGATCTCATCTGGTACTAGCATACCTAAAGTTGTGATGTTCCTTCCCATGTTCTTTTATTTCTTTAACGTTAAAAATAATTGCACAGGCTTAAGGAATATAAAGAGAAGTTGGCAGCTGAACTGGAACCGAACAGTCACTGGAAAGGGGTCCGAGTCTAAGGTCAATATTGTCAGGTGTTAGTGGGAATGTCTGCAGGATCACTGGGAATTCTTGGAAGACAAAAGCTGGTATAAGAGAGGTATGGGATCGCATCCAACAAAAAGACAGGGCCACAGGGGAGGAGAGGTCAAGCAGCCTCATACCAAGTCTATTTAACATTTCTTGCCTCACTGCTCTTTTTGCCAGTCTTTGACTGAATAAGGATCATAACTATAAAAAAGGGGCTGTTTGAGTAGCAGGGAAGCCAAAACCACTCTACATTCGCAAAGAAAATGGAAGGTTCTTTAAGCAGAAAAAAAAAACCTGTATACGTATTCCACACAGACGCAGTTACTGCCAGCAGTCATTCTAACTTTCTGTGGTTTGAGCAATGTTTCAAAATATTTGTTTCATTTTACTTGCCTGAAATCACTGCTCTTTGGGAAGTGTTATGTGCTTGACTAAATTCCACTATTTAGGTTCAACAAAATGCATTTCCTCAAGCTCTGTACAGCAAGATTTACAGCTACGGTAACAAAGCAAGAGGAGGATGGGCTTGAGCTCATTGACCACAGACCTGCAGCTTGACATTCCGCTGCAGTTACTGACAAAACTTTAGGAGGCAAATTGCAGCTTTATTGTGTCGATAAGCACAAGAAGCATAGTAAATGGTGGCTAAGCAAAATCAATTTCCCTGCCAAAGGTCAGTAGAGTTTGTCAGTGCATCTGTTTAGAGAATAGCAGCCTAAACTGTCCATTTGATGATGTTCATAAGTCATTCACGGCTAAAAGTTGACTACGTCCATTTTATGTGGAGGAAAGAGGTAAGAAAAATGTTAGGTTTTGGAATAAGGCATTGGGCTAGGAATAGCTCATGTATTTTGTTGCTAACTCTGCTGCTGAGCTTTTACGCAGTATGCATTTGCAAACATAAGGCTGTATCTTGTCTGAATCTCACATTTCAATTGGCAGGAAAGGAAAAAAGAAAATGCATTCTTGCCCAGTAATTCGAGAGACGTAAGAGGTATAGTAGACAAAGATTTACTGGATTTATTGGTGATATTCGTTCCCCTGTAATGGGCAGAGGGAGGGAGAAGGGATTCTTTGCACATTTTGTATCCATGTGCTTCTCTATATGCACCACTTAAATATGTCGGAGGCATTTTGTTGATAACAGGAACAAATAGTTGGGACAGGAAGAAGAAAAGCCAGGAGTGATGCCCCCTGTTTTTTCACTGCTCTGATAGAAGCTTGGTCCCAGATCCGAGTTTGAGCTCAAGAATTCATTTTTCTGTCCAACTGGTGGTCAGTTGTCCTGGAAGGCAGCTCTATCGGTGTACCACACTGAGCTTCCTTAAGGATTAGAAAGGACTGCATGCATATTAGATTAAATGCAATTTATCTAACTGCTTTTTCATTATTGTGTTTCAGCACATTACAAAACGTAAAGGACGACATTTAGCAAGTGTAACTTGCTGCAGTTTCAGAGTTCACTATTTTATTGGAGACTGCCAGCCCCTAAACGTTTCTGTAATATGGCAAAAATGGGACCAGGAGATTAATGAAGTTTTAAAATCCCTTCCTAAGCATTTTGTAAACTCTAATATGATGTGACTCAGTAATTACTGTAAACCTCAGAGAGACAACTGTTCAGGTGGAAGAGTTTTTAATAAACCTATTAACTTTGGAAGTGAAGTGAGTGAAACTCTCAGGAGTTTCATTGATCCTTGTCTTTTTTTAGTGGTCTCATGGCCCTCAAGAATGTGTTGTTTTAAAAAGTTGCTGAGTCTGACTATGATCCTGATAGGGAACCCAAAATGTCTGCAGCTTCACCTAAACAGTTACATTTAGCAAGCGTTTCTAACTTACTGAGAATCACTGTTTACTAATTAATTCCTTCTGGACGGAGGTATGGACTGGTGAGAGACTGTTGCTACAGGAATGCTTGCTGGATTAAGAAATAAACTTCAAGTCTACCAGACTTCCAACATTTATATAGAACCGTCTATAATTCAGTGCCTTTAGAATTCAACTTGTGTGTCTCTCCAATAGTGATTGGTGCACCGTACTCACATAATACCCATTATAGACTGCATTGTTAATTGTGGAAAGTTGTTAAAATCACATTCCTGTCTTCTGCATTGTGATATATCTTCCTGTTAGTTTTTACTATCCTAAAAATATATTCAGGTAGTGACTTATGCTCATTGAAAGTCTTTTTCAAAGTGACTGAAGCTCTGAAATTAAAATGCTCACAAATTATTAATTTTTTGTGAAACTGAAAAACATCAGTGTAGGTACTGTACAAAAGGGATTAAGACTTGAAAAATGCAAATGCTTCCCTTGAGATATACTCTTGAAAAATGTTTTTCATGTGGTAATCAGATAAGTATGTAATATGCTTTTTCTTCTCTCATCTGTGTATACCATCTTTGTGACTTTTTTGTATTCCAGTCTCAGATTATTGATTAGTTGCTCAGATATAGCTACTGTGTTGGAGGCAGAGGAAAGGGGGTGGATTTTTATTTTTTGTCTGTAAGTTTATACTCATTGCTTAGCTTTTTAACATGAGGAGTTTTATTCAGGAATGTCTAGTTTGTGAGACATCTTACTGTCTGAACTACTTGGTATTAGTCATCCTTTGTAAACTGTTTATTAAACTGAGCATAAACAATAAGTTACACAGAATAAATATATAGGATAAGTAACTATTTTTAGACTGCTGTAAGCTCTTCTTAAGTCTTCATTTTACTGAAATAACATTCTCTTTGTAAATTGATGTATTCAGACCACAGTTCTGATACTACTGTCATTTAAAGCAGCATAAAAAATAGCAACTCAAATAGAGTACTTACATTACTGTGAAAGGCAAATGTCAAAGGTGCTTATGAGCCACTATCTTCATGATGTGATTCTGAAGCAATGGCTAAATGTGCAAGATGCACAGATCTGGACTGGTGCGGTGGAGTCAGTTGAGATAACTGAATTCCCAAGCTGAGAGTCTCCTTGTTATACCAGCCCTTTGAGGGCAAGAGGAAAGAAGCTACAACAGGACTGAGCCATTCTCCTCCTTTGCCTCTCTTCTGTAGGACTGAGCAGCTGTGATGTTTCTGTAACCAGGGAATCATGGGTTTGTGCTTTTTATGCCATTTGTACAACTGACGAGTTTCTCACATATCTGTGCTTGGAGTTAGTGTAATATGCTGTCCACATTCAACACCAGAATGCAGCTGTAGTTGCTGAACACAGTACAGCTGATCTGCAGTAACCACAGGTGGCCATTGCAGACACCATTGCTGACATTGAGGGTTTCCTGCCTCACCTCCAGCTGCCTCTCTAGAAAGGCAAAGGTCTTGTAAGCCTTGTGTCTATCTGCCAGGCCCAGGAAGGTGTCAGCCACTGTAAGGTGTCTAAAATGATAGGAGATGCCTATGTTTAGGAAAATGAATTCCACCTTAGGTGTCAGAGCCAAGGAGTAATTGTAGCTCTGACCTTCCGGTTTTCCTGTAAGGGAATCTGTTTCAGAAGTCAGACCTTGAGCCTTTTTTTTCTCTCCATTGCAGAGTCTTCTTGTTCTGTTACTCTGAGGAAAGGCAAAAAACTACTGCACCCATTTCACCAACTCACTTGTTCAGTAGGCACCATAGGCCTTGCTGCAAAAGCCTTCCCTGCAAATCTGTGACAGGTGCAGTGACTTCAACAGGTTTTAAAAGTGGTTATTTCTATTCGATTCACACTTGGGAAAATACAGCTGGACTACCATATAGAGTTTGAGCCTCCCCAGTACACAAAAGGTGTTGACATGGTGGACTGAGTCCAACGGAAGGCCACCGAAGTGGTCAGAGTCCTAGAGCATGGCGTAGTGTGAGGAGAGCCTGAGGGAATGGGTTTGTTCAGCCTTAAGAAGAAAAGACTACGAGAAGGTCTTCAGCTCTCTGTTGGGAGGGTGGAGAGAAGGTGGAGCCAGATTCTTCAGGGAAGAAAAATGATAGTGCAAGAGGTAATGAGCACAAGTTAGAACATAAAATATTCTGGGTAGGAAAAAAATTTCACTGTTCGGGATGTACTGTAAGAGGATGTCCAGAGGAGTTATGGAATCTCCATCATTGGAGGTAACTCAAAACTTGACTGGACAACGTCCTGAACAACACAATTTAAGTTTACCCTGCTTTGAGCACAGGGTTGGACCTCTGAAGGTCATTCCAACCTGAATTATTCTGTAATTCTAAATACTGACCTGAATAAGAATAGGCCTATGCGCATGCTTCCTTTTTTTACCAAGTCTGAGCCCAAAGCAGAATGCAGTACACCTTCAGGATCTATCAGAACTGAGTGTAGTACTGTTTTGACTACAAATTCCAATCACTCTTTTTAACTAAGTTTCCCAAGTAAATCGCTGCATGCTTTTAGAGCTCCAACTTGTCAGTGTTACTCAAATAAGTATGCTCTGCTAGAGCTCACTTGGGAAATTAAATAAGTGTAACTATGACGTGTGTATTGGTCCAGTAAATCTATTGTAATACTTTCAGAGACTCTCAGAGGGCAATCATATCACGTAGTATCCTCATGTGTGATGCTTGTACTCAGAGTTTTTGGGTGAATCAGTAATATAAGCCTCAGGACTTGCATTTAGTGGACTTCATAGTTTTACTACAGCTGTTACATTTCCATGGCTGTTTGCTATGCTTTTTGCAACGTTTCCATGAAGTTTTAATGAATGTTTTCATGTCATGCAGTTTAATGCTGTCTTGTTCATGATGCAGTTCAACAAAAACACTCTGTTCCAGTTAAAAATCCTAAAGAACTAATGGCAAAATTGTTCTGTGTAATTGTTGAACTGCAATATTTGTCCATTATAGTGCTCTTGTACTGTTCCTATCCCAAGTGTTATACATTAACTATAGTATTTAATAATAAATTTAAAATAAGTAATTTAGTTAAATCATTTAATTTTATGAAGGTGGGATTCATTTCCTCAGTGGATGTTGTCAAGGAACACTCCTACTTCTTGTCTCATACCATTGCTTCAACCCTATTTGGGCACCATCTAAATTTTGCCCCATTATTCTTACTCAGAAACATTTTGATCGAGTACTTTTGCTAGAATTTAATTTTAAAGAAAACTGACACAACCTCTTAAAAGCTCTCATGTTTAACTCACAATTCTGGAGGTAGTTATCCAAGTCATATAAGATAGTATGAGTGCATAATACTACAGCGTACGGGATGAGTTGGCCACATTAGTCATATGAAGTAATGTTCATTCAGTCACTTCCTCCATGGTACCTAATTTGATATAAACCAAAGAAATTTGATAATGAAAATCTTTTTCTATAAAATTAGATTTAAAAATAAAACACAGTTTGAGAAATGCAAAGGGAAATCTATACAAATACCACTATTATTCAAGTATATGAGTCCTGACAACACCTACTTTTTTTTTTTTTTTCTTCAAAAGAAACAGCAGTAAGTAACTGAGATCTGTCAAATGCTTTTGCATGGTTCATTAGCTGTATTGCCTCCACATTTTCACATTTTTTTAAACGGTCTAAGTGCAGTCACTCATTCAGATTTTGACAAATAGAGCTTTGCTTCTCATTTTAAGATGTTTCATTTACCAAGGAAAAACAGAATCCTGAGACTTCTGATCAGATTGAGGCTTTCACAAAGATTTTGCAAAAAATTTATTTGTCCTTTGATTGGACAAATCTTTGAGGAATTCCACTTTCTGGGAAAAATGTTATCATTTCAGTTGTTCATCGTTGCATGGGAACATTTTAATCTCCTCCCAAAAGATGTTTCTTTTTTGAGTAGAAGACGTTCAAGATAGCAACACCAACCAGTGTTCAAAGGGCATAAATATACGTGTCCTGTTGGTTGGCCAGCTTCATTTAAAAGTACCCAGAACTAACACAGTCAGTTCTTGTTAAATTTTAGCTGTTACCATACTATATACAAGAAACTCTGGTTATACTTTTCGCTTATGAGTTTCAATAGCATGGCCAAGTCAGGTCATGTTGCAGAAATTAGTACACTATTAAAATTCTTTACAGGGTAGAAAAGTATTTTGAAATAAATCTTTTGCCAACATTTGCTACTTGCTGTAGCTGAACAAACTATAATATTGAATCCCATAGGAGTCCTATGCAGTAAATATAGTAAGTGATGAAAATAAAATATTATCATCACATAGCAATTAAAAAATCTATTACATCACTGATTTCCTAGAGCAGACTATGCATGCATTGGTATTTTAAGCATTTTCCTTTAAAATTAACTGACCATTTCAAGCAACACTTGTGTACCTTATTTCCTGCCTCTTTTTTTAGTCTTGTGAGATTGGAATTTTGGGTCTGCTTTTGGTGTTTTGGCTGAAGCAGTCTTGGAGTTATGTGCAGCTCAGCAGCTCAGGGTTAGCCTCTGTCCAAGCTTTACAGCAGAGAGGAGGTTGCTTATTTGAATGGGGGACAGAGAACAAGGAAGCAGATTTGATTACATGTTCCTCGTTAAGCTAAGAATGGTGATGTGATCACCGTGCTCAAAAGAAAGGCATTGAAGTTCCCCTAAGTGTTTTTCTCCTGTGCTGCTTCCTAAAATAAATCTGTTCCTCTTTCCCACTCTCTAAATATCAATTAGGATGCTCCAGTGTAGAGAATGGAATTGATACACTTGCTCCTTCTTGGACCTCTTCCAGCTCTAGGGAGAGAAAAGGAGCTAATCAGCTCCTGTGGTTTGGAAAATGCTGGCTTAAACATTTTAATTATTTGTTTGTTGCACAGGAACCACTGTGCTACAGTTATTGTAATGTTTTGATTTCTTGCTTCTAAACCCCTTCAGTACATCTGCATCTTCTCAAACCTCTGCTCTATCCTGAAATGTCTCTCACACAGAGCAGTAGAGAGTGCTAAGAAATCTTCTGGAAAACAATTCTGAAATCTTGATGAAATTCACATTCACTGAACATTCCCAGCTGTTTTCCTACGATTACCAATACATTCTTACAGAACAGCAGAATATATTATTAAAGGCAAATACTTCAGCTGTTTATTTTATCTGGTTCTTTGATAGGAAATCCAGAGATGTCCTATAGAAGTAAGGAAAAGATGGGGAATTATGTATTGCAATGTGCACTCCTGGGTCATGGGTATTTCCTGTAACCTGCGAGTTTTGGAATGAGATTATACCTGCTGTGTGCACATGAGCTTAACCCCATCATGCTCAATATAATGTTCAGTAGGAAAATACATGGGTATAATAGGAATATTACCCTACTTTTCCCAAACATACGTGTGCTTGCTGTTCTTGGCAGAACTGTTACCTCTATTTTAACCCTTGCCTTTCCTTTCTCTCATCTCTCCTGCTGTTCCACAGTCAGAGCTAGCTAAAATAAGAAATTATGGAAAAATCTCACTCATGACAAATAGTAAGTTTTTGTTAACCTTTAGTGCTTTGTTTTTTGGTTTGGTGGTTTTGGTTTTGTTTTTGGGGTTTTTTGGGGGTTGTTGCAAAAAATGAAATCAGAGCCTAATCTTCATCCCAGAGTATTTAGCAGCTGCACAGTCTGGTTCATCTGGCATATCAAAAACTGTATCTGAATCCAGTCTGAATCCGAGAAACCGTATGAGTTGAAAAAAAGTCAATACTAGGAAAGGTTTCAATGTCAATATAAATATTTTTTCATAAAGGTCTGACCATCTCTACTTCTGTACTTGTTTCCTAAGTTTTTCTAATGCAGACTAAAAGGTCTTTTGGGGGTAGGCATCTTGTCTTGTTTTGCTATCAGCCTACATTTTCCTCAATGACTGCTTAGTATCTGGTTAGTTTATTTGAAAGACTAGATAAAAGCTGAGCTGTTTGGAAAATCTGGATCTCATTTTGCAGAAAAACATCTCAAGAGTTTTTATTTTTTTCAGCCAAAAGAAGTTAATGTCAAGCTTTATCCAGATAAACGATCTCCCAATGTTAATGTTTCACTGCCTGGAATGTCTTTGGACAGCTGTAATATTTGTAGCAGTTCTTTTATATCATCACTTCTGTCAATTTGAGAATGCTGTGGTATAAAGTTTACAACCTTTTTCCTTTTACAATGCCACCCATTGTAAATGCTGCTGTACTAAGGACTCACTCAATATGGCATTATATTATACAGTGTCTCTTGTGACAATGGAAGTAGAATAATATCATAGCTGGTATATGTCATGGTGGATTGAAACTTCATTGTGGTGCAATTTGCATTCAACTTTTACCAAAAATGTTAAATGTTCTCCGGTCATTTTTGATTTCTGTTTGATTTCAAAACAGAATTCTCAGAAATACAGTGTTTTGTGCCTTCTAGATAAACCAAAGCAATAAAGAATTACATTGTATCAGATGACTACCCGCTGAGGTGAATTTGTACCTTTCTGGGTTTTGGAACACATACCAATATTCCAGTAACATTTACTGTAGAACTCTGCAAAATCAGCTGCGATACTTCAGATGAGCATATGCTTTCACGATTGCATTTGTTGATGCTTCAGACTACCTCACGGACTATCTTTGTATCTTTCTGTCACCTAAAAGACTTTGCGTATTTGATGAAATTGGTTTAATGTGTAACATTATATAATTGCCAGCCTCTATGACTGTACAAGGCTCTGCTTTCTGTGCAGTCAACCATGGCATACTGACTTTCAAAATGGTAAATGGAAAGGTGTAATTGAAATTAATGGAAAGTTTGCTGCCTTTCAGTAGGATTTTGCATAATAGTAATAACAATAATACAGCGTATTTTTTGCATTTTAAACTTGCTGTCTAAAAAAGTTTTCTGTATGGGTGATACAGGGTCTGGAAATAATCAAAATGCTTTTAAACTGCATGGGAACAAAAGATATGAAGTGCTCGTTCCGTTTTCTCTCTACCTCTCAACGCACCTAAATGCACAGGCCCTGTTCCATGGACCCTGTCATTCATGTGAAACTAAAAAGCTCTGTCAACATGGAAATTCTCCAGACTGTCAATTCCTTTAACTAATCCAATTTCTACAGACAAAGCATCTGCTGTGCTTTTAGTAAGTGCTGTATTTGCTGATAGGAAAGGAGAAAGATATTGGTGGGGGATCAGATCTGGGAGCTTCTGTAGCAATCAGAGCTCCATTTGCAAATAACTAGTAAAAGTAAATATAAAATAACAGTTAGTTGTGTTGAAGTAAAGCCTTTGGACCTACTCACCGAGAATCTGTGTTACAGTTATAACAGGAAACTGTATAATAAGAACTTGGCCTGAAAACATAATGGAGTTACTGATTCATCTCATGGGATAATGTTCCTTCAGCGGTTTGAGCAGATACCGCTCTACATACTATTTTCAATCTTTTACTCATTCCCATTGAAATGAATAGAGTCTCTGCACCACTGATTTCCAAACCATTTCATGTAGCAGGAAGAATATATAATAACAGTAAAAAGACACTCTGTAGTAAGAAACATAGGTTGTTTGTGTGTTACAGATGACTCAGCAGAGCCCAGATTTTGTAACTGTTCTGACAAAGTGCTCGTTTGGCAGTTACTCCTGCTCCCGGTAAAGTCTTGGCCTCAGGCATCTTGCCATATGTTTGAGGTGGGAATGGCGCAATGGGAAACCCACAGCTTTCTTCAAGGCTGAAATAAAGCAGGAGTTGCAGCACTGTGATACAGATTAATTACTACCTTAAAATCACTAATGAACTTTATTGTTATTTAAAATTAATTTTACATTATGTAATCTAAAATAATCCCAGGATCCTAACTTTAATACATTAACCAGTATCAAGAAAGAATAATAAGTGCTCCACTCACGAGTAAAATGTATGTACTAAAATGTTTTCAGCTCTACTGTGTGGGGCAGAGAGAGGCAGCAAGCAGGGCAGGAGAGGCCATCTGCCCATCTGTCCTGTCTTCAACTAAAATATCTGAATTTCTTCCTGCCATCTGAGCAACGCCCCTCCCAGCCCTTCACAACCTTTACACAGTGACTTGGTCCTTCCCCACAGTGCGCCGTAGGTACTGCTCTCCCCCTGCATCCCTTCAGCATAAGTTAGAAACCTTGATTCTGTCAACAGAGGCTGGCAGCCTCTTCACAGCGGGCTTTCTGAAAGCATTGCTTCCTACAACTGACTGGACTGGAATTAAGAAGAAAACAGATTACTGTCCTAGTATTTTCACCTTCTGCTGTATACAGATATCACCTGGTTTTGTTCACACTGTTGTATCCAGAATTAATCTGTTTGGTCTGATGTGCCCTCGTCTTTTATGCTGTAGCCGTAGCATCCCTGATATGAGTAAACAGGCATCGGGGACAGATTTTAAAAAATATCAAGTGCCTAAGGAGGCAGAAGATCACGCTAGAATTTTGGCTTCATATTTAGGTGCCTAAATGTCTTTAAAAATCTGAAATCTAAAGCTTCAATATCTGAAATTGTACTTGTATCAGAATCCCGGCTCTTGTCTGGAAGAAACTCATCTAAAGAGGAGCAAGGGAGAGGAGGGATCAGTAGCACAGATACTCAGGCCTTACTTATACAGAAAAGACTGAAAGTTTTACAGAAGTATAACCTAAAGTCTAAAAACCTAAAAAGGAAAAAAACCTGCCAAAAAGTATGCTTTTTAAAAATTTCATATTTTAAATTGGTCTAGTGGGGTTCTGTGTGTTTTCTGAAGCCTAACTAATTTTTGAAACCTTGGCTTTAGCAACATTATGTTCTTAAATACCCAGCCTGAATCACTTACCCTCCTGCTGAAGTATATACAGACAATGGGAAGATATTAGCACAAAGTAGCAGCTTCATGTCTGAATATCTCCATTTTTGGCAGCTTGTATCTCATTCTATTATTCAAGCATGGGGGAAGGATTTGAATGTAGAGCATTGGGGTATTTTTTTAGTTTGTTTAATTATTAGCTTAGAACCAAAAATAGCGCAAGTCCTGATTTACTTTAACACTAAGGGTCCTATTCATAGAATACAAGCCACAACCATGAGAGAATTGCATAACTTAGGAACATAATAACTGTAATTACTGGAACAGCAAAGGTCACTGGGTCCATCATCATTGTTTCTTAATTTCCCTTTTACTTTTATCCCTTTATGCATATGGTCCTATTTTATCCATTCCTTCTTTAAACATCTTCTTTTGTTATAAGCATGAGTTAATTTGCTGTCCCTGAATTAAGCAGCACACGAACTTTTCCTGAATCTCAGGGTTTTTTTTCAAAATGCTACAACTTTTCCATGCTTCCTTCTTCTGCTTCACGTTTTTGTTTGAATTTTTAATCAATAGGGATCCACTGAGTGGTGGTGTTCTTGTCATCAGCTGTCCTTAAAGCAATGCTTCATCTGTCTATAGAATTCCTCCATTGTGGAAAAGCATTTACTTGCCTTGCTCTGCACAGTATTAATTTGGCTAATAAGAAATCATATTTTCACTCAACTCTTGCCTATTCAAGGCTACATAGCTGTTACCTCTCTATTTTAAATCTAGTTTATTGTGGAGTCACGGGTCTTTCACCACTTTCTGGAGGTTGGCTGCTGCTTTCACTTAAGAAAAAACCCCTCATCTCTAATACAGTATCCTATTATAATATAGAGCACTGTCTGCAATGCTTCTACTATGCTAAGGCAGATTATCCATTACCAAGGCAGCTTAGAGCTTCCTCTCCTGTACAAGATCAGATTTTGAAATATTTGTATACTTAGCTCAAAAGGAATGCTCCCAAATCAACACAAAACTATCTAGGGAGCTATTTGATTTGCATCCTTGCTTATCTCAGTGCTGCACTATATTCAGTGGAGTTTCTAAACTTGCTTGTGTGATGGTTCCCTTTCATCAGATAGGGCACTGAGACTGAGGACGTTAAATAACTTCTACTGAACCATATCAGGGATCTGTATCTACGCCACGAATCAAACATAAGTCTTCTAAATCCCATATCAGCAACCTCAGCATAAGTCATACCTCTCAGAAAAAGTCAAGTTGCCTGGCGTTCAGGATTCCTCAGAATTTGAAAAGTTTTGGAAGACGTTTGTCTACTTCTATTTTAAAAATTCCTATGTTCCCTAAACATTTTATCATAGCATGTCACAGAAACAATACAACTGACTGGCAAAGTAACATTAGTCTAGGATAAAGTGTCAAAACAGGGATTTCTTTCAAACTAGGAACCTCTGAGTGGTAAGCAGACTTACAAGAACAGGGCTAAAAGAAAGCAGGTCAGATTATTTTTATTTATGCTCCAAACTGAATTATAACTTTGGTAATAATGCTATGTCATCGTTCTTAGCAGTTCTGTTTGTCTGGTAAACTCAGCACACAATTCCATTTTCTTTCACCAGAACTTTGAATGTAAATCTTGCATTTGACTTGAAGGAATTTTGAAACATTATCATACTTGTCTTTCCAAAGAGCTTTGTGACTGGTTCAAGTTTTCATTCCTCCTGCAGGACTTTGTAGGAGGGATTCACGTATTTTCAACATGCTCTACTGTGTCAACCCTGTCCAGTGCATTATTGTGGCAGGATCCTACACTCACTGTAATAACTTGGGCACTGGTCATGACAGACCTGCCTTACACTTGTGTTTTGCTCCCTGCTGAGAAAGATGAATGAGCTCAGCTGGAAAAATGTGCCCATGGGGCCACCTTTGCCTTCTGCAGCGATGTTTTAGCTCCTGCTTATCCAACACTGGTGAGATAGCTTACTGTCTCAGATAGTATTCAGTTAATATTAGGGTGAGTTCCCCAATGTCCTGCTCAGGAAAGATCGGGGGACTGAGAGTGGATTTAAAGAAGCAGCAACACGGAAATACTGGAAGTCAGTCTTTTACTGCGTTTATAGCTTAGCAGCTATCATGGATCCTGAAACCTAAGTCTCTATTGAGTTTAAAAGTGCTTGCTTTAATCTGTAAACCACATCAGGCTTAATAAATTAGAACGAACATTTTTTCCTCACTGTCACCCTTTACCTGAGAACAGATGTTCAGAGTAAAGCCACCTTGTGAATAAACGTCCATTAGTATTTTTTATCTAAATGAATAATAAAAAATAATAATAATATTTGTGGACATGAGAGATTAGTCAAAAATAATTTCAAATACATATGTGTATTTTAAGGTAAATTAGTACTAGCTATCATGACCTGTTTGTCACAGTCTAAATGGACTGCCTTCTTGTTGGTCTCCAAAGTGAAATTAGAACTGTGGAATGGATTAGAAAGAACGTGGAAGGCAAAAAGCCCTACACACTGGTCAGTAAAGCTTTGTGGGCCGTTGAGGAAAAAAGAAATGGAGTAGAACATAGACCTAAGGTACTGTTGTCAGTGGAAGCAAAACTTGGTGTTTTGAGAGAAAGGAAACAAGGTTTTTGAATGCTGTATGTTACAGATTAAGCTTGTTAATAATTAAATTCTCAGCAGTTGGTGCCTGCACATTCTGTGGCTCCCTTTACCTGAAATACTTCACTTTCCAAGTGATAATATACTGGGCACAGAATACTTGATAATAAAATAACTGGTTTGTCATAAGAAATTAATCTTTATTGCAAATTCTAGGAGTCAGGGGGTTTCCAAATTGCATTGAGTCACAATGTGTCCTTCAAAATATAGCCTAAAATCTATGTGTATATATAGCCATATTTTTTGCACAATGACCACGATCTAAGGGTTTAGTTTAGCTTGTTCCTTGAATATCCAATTTAGGCTCTCCGATTTTTACTAAGTTCAAAATGGTGGGACTTTTTCATGTAGCATCTTTGTAAACAAGAGCTTGTATTGGTGCAGTGTAATAAATTGTCAAGTCTCTCTGCAAATGACTTTTCTGCCCCAGTGGGATGTGTAGGAAAAGTCATATTTGAGCCGTTGCAAGAGCCAAAAAGAGAAAAACAATATGGAGAATTAAAAAAAGAACAAAACAGTTGTAAAGATGATGCTTGATATCTGTCACAAAGGAATTAATTCCCTTTGAAAAGTACTCCATTGCTAATTAATTCACATGCACCTAATGTGATTTCAGTTTAAAAGGCTAATCCCCTTGCATGAGTTCAAAGGTTTTTTTTAAAAAACAAAACACTTCAAATGCCTATGAAAATGCAAAGAAAATTGAAAGGAGTTAAAACTTAATTGAATGTATTATTTCCCAAAAGTATATCTAGAAAGGATTTGTGTAAATGGGGGTGTGTATACATACATGTGTAAATACATTTTTATGTATATGGCAACAACTGAATGACCTGATCTACAATAAGCAAGACGTTAATGAAGATTTAGCATTTAGCCTTACAAAGGCTTCAAATAGATATTAAAAAAAATTATCTTAAATTACAAAAAATGCATACCAAAATGTGAACTTTAAAGCAGTTATACATAGAATTCCTGTGATGCTCCACTGTGGTTGGGGAATTGTCTATAGAGATATTTGAATGGACCTTCCCCAGAGCACTGCCTCTGAGAAATGGACTTGAAGTGCAAGAAACATGGAACAACAACAGAGAGACTAGCGCTTAGCTAGGGGAACTAAATGCATGAAACAGTTTTATCTGTATACAAAGCAATTTCATTCCAAGTGTTGATCTTTTGACAATAAATATTTTTTCCACATTTTTTTTAAATTTTGAAGATTCCAAATAAGACAATGAACTAGAAAAGTAGATTTCAATAAACATGTAAGCATTTTTAAATTGAACTTTTAATTTTTTATAGCAGGTGACAAAAAACTTGTATTTGTTAATTTAGAAAAATCGGATGATGGTAGCCCCCCAGCTATTTTCAGAAAACTGCTTTTTTTTTTTGAGAAAATGCAATAAATTCTCCCAGACCTATTGCATACTGCAGTGCTTAAATACATTTATTTTACGCTCTATTATTTATTACTTTTCTCCTTCCTTACACTCTCATGCCAACTTCATTTATCTTTATTCAAGATAACTGGAGATGGTGGCAAGGAATATTTGTTTGAGGACAAACACTTTTGCAAGATAATGAAACTAACTCCTGACCTTTAGTTAGGAAGAAGCACTGTGGAAATAATACTGTGAGGAGAAACCCCAAAAGAATTAACCACAAGATCCCCCTCCAAGAGTGAGCTCAAGCCTTGGGATGAGAATGCAGGTAGCTGGAAGACCTGCTAGTCATGGGTATATTCCCTGCTTATAAGCAATTTCAAATCTTAGAAACACTACAGCTGGTACGGTTTAGGAAAAGGCTACATTAAAAAAAAAAAAAAGTTCTTTACATCCAAACATAGACTACAGTTTTAAAGTGTATTAATGTTGAAACATGTATCTTGGTAGATGGACCTGCATTAAGTTCTCAGCTCTGCTATTGCCTGTTTATTGCCCCTTAATCATCTTTATGACCCTTTGCTGGACTCGCTCCAGGACGTCCATGTCTGTTGCGCTGGTGGGCCCAGAACTGGACATAGCACTCCAGATGTGGCCTCACCAGTGCCAAACAGAGAAGAGTAACCACCTCCCTTGACATGCTGCCCACACTCTTCCTAATGTGGGGAAATGCAATTTAAAATTAAACTTTAAATTTAAACTGGAAGATGAATTGAAACAGTTGTGATGATTCTCCAAGTTTCAATTTAACAAGTTGAGAATTTCTGACCAAGTCTGTTCTATCCCTCCCTGTCAGACAAGATAGCTATCTATGAAGCTTGAAGTCTTCAAGGTTTACTTGATGGTAGTTCAGCACTTTTTTATCCTTATATGAATACTCCTTATATAACTAAAAAAAAAAACCCAAAAACCACCAACCAAAACCCTCACACCTCTCAATGTGAGCAATAACCTGAATTTTGCTGGTTAGCAGCTGCATCTAAGCTCCATGTATGCAGGGAGCCTCTGAATATCCACTTATTACATTGCTGTTCTCACAAAGTGTTGAAAGAGGATACAATAATAGGTCAGGACAGGGAGAGTATCAGAAAATCCCAAATAGATTTTTCATGTAGCTTATTGGAATCAAATACATCCTGGGGCAATGAGAAAGAAAGGAGTTTTCAGTCCAAAATAGAACTTTTAAGATTTTTTTTTTTTCATCCTTTTCATAAAGCATCTGAAAGTCTGAGGAAAAGTGGGGAAAAGGAGGATGAAGCAGGAAAATACCTTGAGGGATTAATGTTCATGTCTCAAACAACACTTTCATATTTTGCAGCTTTCAAGCTTTCTGGTTTGTTTTATTTTTTTGTTCTGGGAATAACAGATTTGTTTCCCATCATGCAGAGTGGACGCTGTTCTAGCTGTGGTCTGACAAGTGCTGACTAAAGAAGAAAAACCGTTCCTCTTGATCCACTGGTGACACTCCCGTTAATACAGGCTGGGGATACTGTGGGCCTTCAGTGCTGCAAGGGCACAGGCTGGCTCACGCTCAGCCTCCTGTCCACCAGCACTCCCAGATACTTTCCAGCAAAGCTTTGTGGGAGGCTTGTCTGAAGGTGCAAGACTTTACATGTGTTCTTGCTGCATTTTGTGAAGTTCTTTCTGGTCCAGGCCAGGCTTCCAGCCCAATCCTAAGTCTGTCTGAATGGCAGCGCTGCCCTCAGGCATCCTGACTTTACTGTATGTTAGGCAGTACCCATCAAAGCGTTTCTCTAAACTACAGAGAAACCTCATGAGAAACGTCTAGTAGGGCTCTTGTTAATTTATTGGTTTTCTGTCTAGCAGCAAAGGGTTCAGCTGCAACCGTGCCATTTTAACTTTAACAAGTTAAAGACTTTAACTTCATTTTAGCTGATGAAATGTTCCATTTTCTTTGTGATTCCATACTTAAATGTCACATGGTTTTCTTGTTTCCTTATCCTCTCTCTTTTCCAATCTAGTAGCATATTTTTTCATGATTATCTTGGTATTTAGTTCTGTGCTGTTTATCATGTCTTATGTTCAACTTCGATCATTTATGAATCTTAAATCTAAAGCTAAAAATCACAGCCTATACCCAGAAACATTCACATGCCATTTTCTATTTTCTACATATGAACCTTAACCAACATGTGCAAATCAAGACTCTAGACACAAATGCCTATTTTCACAAAGAAAATTGGTGCATGTTTGGTTCTATGAGTGACTAAATACACGGCAAAGACTGAAGATGCATAATTTTGGACAATTAAGTTCAAAAAATATCACGTGGTTTATTTTTAACAGCTTCTGGTTATTTTTTTTTAAACTAATTGCTCTTGCTCTGATTCATATCTCTGCAGAGCTATATGTGTGTTTGTAGCTCAGCTCAGACTTCAAAAACTGAGCAGTCAGCAGCCAGCAATTAGTCAAAGTCTGAGAAGCTTGCTCATATTAGTATTTCTGTTACAACTGTCACTTTGGGCTGCACGCAAGTCTATGACTAAATGTCTTTCTTGGAAATGCTTCTTAGAAGTGTAAGGTTGAAACCATTCTTTTGGTTCATAATAACATTGGTTGTCTATTGGTGAAAAGGCAAGAACAATTTAGTAATGGCATAAATATCAAGCTGGTTTAGGCATAATAAGGATGCAGTGTCTGTGACCAACAAGTATAGCATGGCTTACCTTATAAATGTTTATAATACTGTCTTCGCTTCAATAATTATCACTTAATAAGACATTTTTGCTTCAGAAAAGGCTACAGGCAAAGATGTTAAAAGATTATTAAGGTTGCAAAACTAAGCATGCAGAAATTAAGAAGTACCTTTATACAGTTAGCATGAATATATTGAAAAACAATCTTTAATCACACAATCACATGTTGTATTTCCTATGTTTTCCTAGTGCTGCCAATTCATCCAGCTTTTCAGGTGAAGGTGGGTTAAAATATATCTACTAATTAAATAGCAAAGAATCTGGGAGTGGAGGAAGGAAACTGTTCTACCTGTTCAGTGCTGTGTTGCCCCAGTAAGTCTGAGTTTGGCCTGTCTGACTGCTGGGTGGAAAGCAAATTCTCTTATTTTCTTGTTCCTGAAGGATCTCGTTAAGTAGGGTCCTTTACATCCCTCTTGTGTTAGACATAATACTTGAGAAATGCAGCAGACTGTTAAAGACTAGAAAGAGAAATCACGGTGGAAAAGCCTAAGTGTGCCTTTAGGGAGCATGAGTCCTGCGGAACGACTCGTGCTTTACCTGCTGGGAAGGGAGTGTTCGGCCACCACTACCGTGTGGGTGGCACAGCAGGTTCCTGGCAGAGGGGTTTTGCAGAGATTGTACAGATTAATAGTGCTGATGTCTGGGAAACTTTTGCAGAGTAACACAAGTGGGGCTGGTATAACTGACATAAGCCAGTGTTCTTCCTAAAATATAAAAATCTGTGTTTAAGATACTGGACCTTCTTAAGGAAACAAGCAGTCTGTTTTTCCTATGCCTCTTTCTTAGAAGTGGATGAATATATTTCTTCAGTGGAATTTTCACATTGAACAAGAGTCAGTATGACTTTAACATGAATTAGAGAACTACCTTGATTTATATCAGGTTTATATATGTCTGAATAGTTAAAATTCCAAAAAGTAATAAGCAATTGAAACCAAAGTCAAACAGGAAAGAATTAGAGGCATGGGAACCATCCAGTGCGTAGTAAGTTTTTTAAGTTTCCCTTTTCTCCCTTAAGGACTGTTTTTTCTGTCCTGTCTCAAGGAAACGGCATATTTTAGGTATGACAATTGTGTAAAATACTCTTGTGAACTTTTTGGGCTTGTAGACAAGTAACACTCACTTCCCTTACTACATTCAGGCAGTTGCCTTTGGGACGAAAGCTGACCTTAAGCATATATAGCACTGTGAGTGTGGAAAAGATGTGCCCTAGGATACCAAGTCATAAGCTCACTTCCTCATAAAGTACATAGGATCTCAAATGCTCCTGTCTAAGATGTGGTAAAGATAAATGGTGGATTAATGCCTACAAATGTATCATTTATTTGGTTAGAGTTTAAACTTTTTTATTATAATCAGTAAAATCTTTTTGTGACAGTTTCTGATATAAAGCAATATTACTGAGAATACATAATCATTGCTTGTATATGATAAATTTTTAAATCTTTGTTTATGGTAAATGGTGTTATTTTTCTTTTCTCAAATCTGACAATATAATACAATAATGCCGAGGATGACTCATACATTGCAATGATTCAGCAAGCTTAGAAATTCAAAAAGTAGATATAGCTGACTTGAAAATTGGAGACACTGAGCAGTCAGAGCTATATAATTTGGCTGTATAAAAAGTCAAGCAATTTCAGTGGAACTGCTATGTATTGTGTACATTTACACAAAAATACATATAGGTTGACCAAAAATAATATAGCAGGGCCTGATATTGCATTTATTAAAGTCAATGACATAACTGCTGGTAACTTAAATGTAAGTAGGACATGACTCTAACTTTGTATAATATTCCAAATGTTGAATAATATGAACAGCTATACCTGATATTTCCTAAGAATCAATATATTCGCAAGCAAAAACTTATAAAAATCAACAGGATTCAAAGGATCAATAGGCTAATTTTTCCACAGAAAATCTAGTCTGCTTAATCAGGTGACATCAGAAATGGCTATTTTTCAGGCAGTCAACTGATCACCAGTCCAACTGCGTGTCTTCACCTTCTTCATAACAAATCCTGTCAAAATACTTTCATATTTCAGCTTCAGAAGATGCAGTCAGATTTGGAGAGTAGGTGCTTCCAAACACAGGGGATCACTTAAGAAGTTATAAAATAACAAGGCATGGCCTTATTAAAGGGGGGGCAGCCAAGGAGAGAAATAGAAAGGTCCCTGAGGCTGAGGGTGGGAATGACAGGAGGAGGAGGAAGCAATAAAAAAGAACTAAATGGAGAGAGGCAGATTGAAATTAGATGGCAATTACTGAAAACATATCATCCATGTCCTTCAAATGGTGTACTCTGTGATCCAAGTGTCTGGAAAGATCTAAATACCCATTCGTTGCCACTGGGCAAATTCAGATGCCGAGCATTTCCACTTCTGACTTCCTCCAAAAAATTTGGAACAGTGTGGGTGAGATTTTCAGTGAGCGTAATTCATCTTTGCTCCATTAGCATATAACTTATGAAGTCACTGGAGTTGAAACAGTTTACACTAACTGAAATTCTGGCCCTATAACTCTTAATTTATATAAGTAAGTCATAGCCAAATCCCTTGTTCATTTGGTAGGCTAGCTTACTGTTTTCTACAAAAATATCCATGAAACTATACTTTCTAAAGTTACATATGTATTCTTTACATATGCAAAAATGTTGAAACATTAAAAAAAATCCTCTGGAGTTACCAAAATTATTTTTTTACTTTCCAATATCTTCTTTATCTTATCTTTAGTTAGCTTTATAAGACTCAATGTCTAAGTGTGGGTGCTGGTAAAAGCTTATTGTGGTAGGCAATTGCCTAAAAGCACATGTTTTGTGTTGCCCAACCTAAGAGATCGATGCTTTAATGAGTTTTGGTTTTCATCTCTAGTGGGGATGAAGATTTGCCTATGATGGAGAGGACCCTCTGACATCTTAGTTTCCAGCTTCAGATTTTTAGACCTTTGTATCTGAACTTCCCAAAATTTGGTTCTGTCATGAACTCAAACCTACATAGGCTCATCTGAGCTATCATTAACCTTGGTTTGAAAATGTTGGGGTCTTTTTTGTCTTCTACTCTTGTCTGGACTACAATACCATAAAAATACATCATTTGTTTTATTGTTGCCTTTCAGGTCTGCCAATTCGATTCTTAGCTGTAGCCTGAAATATTGCGACGGTCAACAGACAAAACAAGTAGATGTTGGCTACCCCCTAAAAGATGTTTTTATATGGGCAAGAAATTAATCTGAAGGATCAGTACTCATTTTATCAGGGGCATTTTCCCTGTTTCAATGCCAGAACAAGTGATTCTTCATGTCTGTGTTGTTGGTTTTTTCCTCCTTTTAGAACTGATGTTTAATACTTTTTTCTTTGTTTATCAAGGAATCCCACCTGGGAAAACCTTAAAATGTTCCAACATGTATCACATAATTTTTATGCCATATCCTTGTCTCACCTGTCAGCCCTGATGTTCTTAATACATCATCTCCCAACCTCTCCTATACTAGTAACATCAGCTTGGTAGTAACATCAGCTTGGTAAGTCATCTGTTATATTTTCAAACATATCTTCATGCCTAGCACGAGCTTCACACAGCTAATTGTTGTCTGCCTTCATATCCCTTCCTAAAGTGTTTTTTCCAATATGATGACAGAAAATTTTGAGTGATTATGCAGCTGGTATGCTTTGACCTCTCCTTTTCTTTTCACCAAATATTGTCTCACTGTTATATTGGACTCCCCATTTGTTTCCTGAATCCATCTGTTGCTTCTTTCTTATGCCTAGATGGTATTCTCTGTGACAGCTCCCGCTCATGATTATGTAGGTGCTACAGCAATACAGTGTACAGATCAACAGTAACAGCATTCTTATTTCTCTTTTTTTGATAGAAGCAGTTTCATCAGAAAACGTGTCTCATTTAGTTACCCTGTCTTACTTAAGGGAGAAAGAATTAGAAGCTATAAAATCAACAGGCCATACCAGCCCAAACACATAACTTTGGTGCTTTGATCAAGCAGACAGAAACACTAGGTTGGGAAAGTTTCCCAGTTCAAAATAACAATATTCACCAGCTACTCCTGTATTCATAGCTACCAATGAGTTATAAACAGAAACTGTCAATGTAAATTGCATTCTGTTTTAAAGGTTTCTTGTAGGAAGATAGTTCTGCCTCTTCCCCCATAGCACATTATCATGACTGAATAAGCACGAAAAGAAAGGACTTTCATGGTGTCTGCCCTCTGCAAGGGGTGTACTGTTTACTGCAAGCTGATTTATTAGGGCTTGAGCTTGAAACTGTTCAACATTTAGCTTAGCCTCTATCAGGCAGAGTGATGTCCCTCACGTACTGAGAGCTTACAATGGGTTTGCTAACTATGCGTATGCAGATGGTAAATCTTTGTGCACAGACTTCATCCCAGTAGCCGTCCCCATGTTTACTCTTTGAGAAGTTTACTCCTATTATCTTTGTATTTGTACCCTGACAGTAGACTGTTTCCATCTTAGATGTTATCAGCACTCCTTCACTAAGTCCATTAGTTGAAACCTAAAGTATAAGGAACGTTTAAGCCTATTGGTATTTATTAACAAAAGAGAGAAAAGATATGTTTAATGAAATGCAAAAAAAAATGCACCTTCAGGTACATCTCCTGCTTAAAGAGAGAGTTAATGAAAGTGAAATCAGTTCAGGCTTTCAGATTTATCAGAGCATGACCACAGATACAGTTCATAGCTCAGAGTTTTGTGTCAGATGCAGATGCTGCCCTGATCTAAACAAATGCAGGTAAGGGAACTACACAGGACGCTACAAGCTGTAGCTCTGTCCCCTGGGCAGGAGCACATACCGAATTGGCTGGTAAGAACACAAATTATTATCCTTATCTGATAGCCAGGTGCCTCTCCAAAGGGAAGTGTTGTGTCCAGTCCGTGTATTCCTAATGGGGCTGTGTGTTAGTTTGTAGCCCCTTAGGTAACTTCAGAGGCTCTGTCAGGTGATACTAAAGTCTTTGTTAACAGGATACCCTAATTTTCTTCTTTTGCTATGCAAAAACTGCTGTATTTTCTAATTGACAAAAACACTTAATGAAGTTCAGTACTTTATGCTAAACACTCTAATTTCTTTTTTGCATATTCAGCCACTTCAAAGGTCTTTTCTAAACTTCAAAGACTACCTTTTGAAGTCTCCTAAATTGTGAGCCAGCTAAAAGGATTTACATCCTCTATTCAAGGAGCATTTAAGTAACTACTTCCACTGGAATGCATTTTTTGTATTTCATGAGTGTCCCCCCACCAAGAATGAAAAATGTCGCTGCCCACAGCAGTGGGGCTGGAACTAGATGACACTTAAGGATCCCTTCCAACTCAAACCATTCTACAATTCTGTGATTGTATGATAAGAAGCTTGCTGTGATGATAATTCCTGTACTGCTCCTTGGCAGAGAGACATGTTTAAGTGAAATAGCTTTTGACATATGACTATCAAATATTTACTAATATACTACATAAAATAAAAATCTGAGAGAAAAAGGAAGAGGGACTCAGCCTTCTTCTGATACTGAGAATATTATTTTCTTAATTCCAGTGAAGTTGATGATAGCGCGAACAGGTATTTTGGGTGAAGCGCTATTGCCAGCAAAGCCCATCAATGTTTTGCCAACCTGACTGTAATTATAACTTGAAGTTTCCGTCAACAACCTTTTACAGGTAGACTGTAATCCATAGGCCACAGGGAAACTGTGGATATGCATCTTATCCTTTCACTATGCTCCTCCACCAGCCACAGGAAGAAAGAAGCAGTAATTTCTCAGCAGAAATGATCTTCCTCCTTTTGGCCATATGGACTGGCTATTCTGGATTGGCAGAATAGGACAAAAGGTATCCAGAAGGACTCCTATTTCTGGGACTGTACTTCGAAGTTAATTAATCTCAGAACCACAATTATAGCTTGGGAAGAGTCCCGGGGCAGGTGTTCTCAAGCATTTCAAGATAGTTTGTTTTCACTAGTTTATTTCTAGACTTTGCCACTGTGTGAAATCATGAAAAGGTTAAATGTTAGTCCGGCATCTGCTAGTTTACATTTTCCGAAAATGTACTGCTCTCTATATAAATCTCAGTATTCTGTGAATTTCATATCTCTTTCTGGTATCCTGATTAGAGAACCGATTGGAATTTTTTTGTTAAAAAGATTTTTGGGTCAAAAAAAGAATTTTTAAATCAATATAAAAAGATCTCCAAAACTCTGTTAGCCTGGACAAGAAAACAAAATAGGAAATTGGGAAAGTCCAGCAAATTATGAAAAATATAATTCGAAAGCAAGAGTTCATTATTTCACTTCATGATTTTATGTTCTATATGAATTGTTGAATGCTCCATTTTCTCTATTTAAAGACATGTCAATAGAAGTGGTGTATTAATGTGCCTGGCTATTGGCATGCAATCATATAATACGACAGTTAAATATCAAGTCATGGTTTTTAAAACATTAAGCTCAGCAGGTACTTAGTCCTGACTGATAAAATATCTTAAGCTTTTTTTTCTAATTTGTCTTTAGCATCGTTTCATCATCTGAAGTGATAAGAGGAAGACACCTATTGTCCCTGTCTCATTAAGAATTCATTGGTTTTGCCTTGCTGTTCTGTCTTGCTATTCCCCTTGTACTTTGGTTAGACTGGAAGAGACCATCGATTTACCCCTTCTGATTATCATTTAAGTTAATAAATATCTGAGACTTCACCTTTCTATGCTTTCTTTTGTGCTAGGAATAGATTTAGCAAAAAGAGCAGGAGACATCTTTGACTCCAAATCACAACTCTGCAGTCACAAGAGGCTTGTGTTTCTGGGAAGCCAGAAATAGTGTCTTTCTAAAGTACTGCCCCAGCCCAGTTGCTATTTGATTGAACTAGCCACACTCCGTCAAAATGCAAATTCTGAAGCTGCCTTGATAGTTTAGAAATATCATTTTAGGCATCCTAAATAAAAATGGTACAACTTTCAAAGATGCTGAGTGCAGCTCCTGTTTTATTTCCCTGGGATTCATAAATGTAATCAGGCCACTTACATAGTAGGATCCTTGAGTGTGAACACATTTTATTTAGCTGGGTTAGATTGTTTTGGCCTACTGTTTATTTCGTACCAAACACTGATGTACTCTTTATATGTATTACCAGGAAATAGGTTTCTTCCAATCCCCTTTAAATGTGTTGTTTCATAAATATTATCAGTGTTCAATCTCAGCTGTAAATAATGACTCTAATTTTGAGGTAGACCATAGCTTAATTGGTAAAATTGCTTAATTGTCTTACTTACACACTGTGTTCTCTGCTGAGTTATTTAGAGCGTTTTCTATACAAAATGCATTATTCAAAATGCAATCTGTGCTCCTGACTTGCAGACTTCACATACATTACAGAAGCTCAACTGTTCATTGTTTTATTTTTTTTTGCTTCCATATTCCAGCACCTACATCTCTTAATATTTATATTCTTCGAAAAAATGTCCTGTTCAGAATTTCTTCGCCCTTACAAAAAGCTAATCTAAAGCACATATCAGGGAGGAGGACAGAGACAGCACGAATACACTCTAAGATGAAAAAACTCCCTCTGCTGTCCTTTCCAAGTCATTGAACAATAACGGCATCAACAGTTTTGCTCGTCTTTCTGCCTTTCTGGTGGCTTTCAGCAGTTGAAAACGTCGTCTTTAAGTAAAAGAGCAGAAGCAAAGCCTCATATGCTGTGTGGAATCTTTCTTTACCTGGCATATTGCTAGGAAACTACTATGTTATAATAAAACAAAGTTATAAAAATCCCATCGGAAGGAATGAAAAGGCAGGTGGTATCATTCCCTAGGAGTGTGCCAATATATTGCATCAAGCTGTTCTTGACATCTGTGATTGCTGTGTTCTTGTTAGGAGAACGGGCATTACTGTTGTAAGCTGCAAATGGGAAGAATGAAGATTCCTGGACTTTCTGCCTTACCTGTCCTCACTCAAAAGCACGGATGACATACTATTATAATAATAATAATTATAAGAGAAGTTAATTAATTATTTAAGACCTTAATTAATCAGGAAGCAACATGAAGTTCTATCAGCAGATGCTAAGAAACATGTGAAATCCCTTTGACTGTTTAACTTCCTAGATGAATGCCTTGTTCAGGCAGTGTCTGCATTGCACCACTCTTCTCTCCTCCTGTTGCATAACAGTCCACAGCCGTCCTGCTGCGATCCGCGCCGGCTGTCGGAGATTTCTCTTTGTCGCTTCACCTCGCTGACAACCCTGTTCCTTGCTCCCTAGTGGCACGAATGCCACTCTTGGGAAGTGCTGGTGCTTGGGATGGTTCTGAGCTACATGTTGCCTTTTACATAGTGCTCTGTAGCTGCATTACAGTTTCATGAGTTTCTCTTACTTTCAGTCTTTCCTTAACAAGAAATGGTAACGGAACTGCCTTTAATCCTCGATGTGCATAATAGGTAGCCCAAGAATAATCTGTACAGGTCTGAATTTTAGCACTCCCCAACTGCTGGCTTGCTCTGGTAACCAGGGATCTAGGATTCTTTTGAAATATTTTACCTAAAAAATACCTTTCCTAAAGTCCTGGTTAGAAACTTGGAAGAGAAGTTTTCCATGTTATAACAGATGGAGAGGAAGGAAGAACATGCATCGAATTAGTTGGAAGCTAAGGAAAAGTTTAGCTTTAGTCTGAGCTTCAGGAGAAACTTGCACTACTGATATGTTCCCAGCTGACTGGCAATCTCAACTATGTTTCTTTCCATCAGAACCTTAAAGCTGTCATTTATATTTTTACAGGTACTTAAGATGTTATGCAGTTAAACTGTGCACAATAATTCATCTGCAGTTGCAGTCATTTTCTCTCCCATAACAAGACTTTCATACATCATTCCTAACAAAGTAAATAAATCTCTCACTTCCCTCCATGCACCATTATTATATTTCAACCCTTCCTTAAAAATAAAGATGAATGCATTTAGTAACTGCAAATAACTAGAACTGCCATCCTTTAAAATATTATCTCCTGGTATAGAATTTGAACTAGAGAAATGCATTTACTTTTAAGAATTTGAACGTTAATCATCTGGCAGAAGTAGCATACTATACACATGAAAGTTGGCGGTGGACTGGAGCTGTATTTGACACCTCTAGGGAACATCAATAAAAGCCTACAAAAGAAAGAGAAATACGGTGAAGCTTCATACTGAAATATGAAAGCGCTCATGATATATACCACACTGCTTACAGGCATTCTGTCCCCTTGAGAATCTTTAGCAACAGAAGTGTTTAATCATTTGCATTAGTTTGGCAGTTAATTTTTGTACTGTAAACACTTGCACAATTTCATTTTCATGTGCTTAACACGAGTAGAATCGATAAGCCTCCCCAGTTAGCCTTGCGTGGGATCAGGTCCTTTTGGTGTCTTGTTTGTATGACAGATATGACTTTTTCATTTTTGTTCACGTTCTTGGCTATCTGCAATGAAATGGTCATCCTAACAAGATGATGTGGAATTCTTTTTTTTAAAAATGCTTATGATATTTCAGCTGTGGGTTTTTCTGGGGATAAAGGGTTTGGGTTTTCCTCTTTTTGTGTTTGTTGTTATTCTTTTCATTAAGGTTTATTAAATTTTTAATATTAACTTTAAGAATATCTGCTTCTACATGAAAATTGTGATCTAGGACAGAATCTGTAGCATTTGATTTTCAAGTTATGAAGCATGAAACATTGTGTGGTGGACGATCATAGTTAAAACAAAAAATCACATTACTTTAAAATTTAAACAGTCCTCTTGATTTGGAGATTAATCCTACTGACTCTGTTTTTAGGATAAAAAACATATCTTTCATGGCTTCTTCAAATAAGTAATTTTTCATAAATTTAAAAAATTATGCTATGATAGAAAAGATGATTTCAACTGAAATGAACTAGGAAATGCCAAGATAAGAATATATAGTCTCTGATCAGATCCTTAGCATGTAAGAAAGAGGATGTAGAAGATTACCGGATCAGAATAATATTATTTGCACACATTTTGAGAGATAAATGACTGCCACCAGTGAATCAGTCTCACTGCACTTAACAGCTACTTTAGTAGACTAAACAATGTTTACAACTGTCTGTTCATGAAGGAACTGTGCTTATCAGAAGCGAATGACATGATCTTAAAATACAGCCCATCAAGACATACGAGAGATGTGCTTCCTTTAAGCAAGTGGTATATTTACACAGCTGTATTTAAAATTTCATCCAGAAAACAGTGATAAGCATCTGTATCTTACCAGCAGTGACCACAATACCTACTAAAATCAGCAACAAGTTCTATGTGCAAGGCTTTTTGATGTGCAATGAAAGCCTCACTTTTATTGACATCTAAGACCTCAATGGTGCAAACACTTGCACAGAAAAGTAACTGAAGTAACTGTATGCACATGAATAACATTTCCCATCTCAGTGGAACTCTTTGTATGCATACATGTACACAGTGGCAGAATTGGGCAAAACTTTTTGGTTTCTTTGTGTGATTCCCTCCCCCCACATATTGCCTAAAACAGCATTTCACTTTACAGTAAAACACATAGCATATAATGTTCTTCTAATGTGTTAGGTAATCAAACATGAAACTAACCACAAAAGTTAAAAACACAACTGGCTTTATTTTAATCAAAACTGATGTTTCTTTATTTTCCTTTTCCCAGTTTAATTATAAGGATTATATGCTATGTGTCTGAACTGCAACTGCAAGAGAAAATTCTTCATAATTAAAGATTAATACAACCAAGCTAAACTCAGTCTGTCATAACTCTGTCATAAACATTTATTTTTCTGTTACAAAAAAAAGTCTTTGATAATTCTATTTCAATTTTTTTAACATCTACAATGTGTCAAATAGAGTTAAAGGGCTTGCTGCAACAAGAATCAATGGTGCCTAAGAGGTATGTTACATATAGTGATCCACACTATAAATTAAGTTCGAGATCTCTACAAATATTGTAGTTATACCTCTGTGAAGCTGAAAATGCAAGCAGCTTCTTTGTCACAGCTTAATTGGATAGAAAAAGCTTTCCACTGAAAATTTTCAGCTTACAATTGCTATTGTATGTATTTTTGTTTGTATGATGCAGCTGTATATGGCACATGCTGTTATCATCTACTATACAGATAACACTATGGGAAGACCTGGAAATGTGACAAGAAAAGCTTTTCTCGTTCTTGGTTAAGCTTGCCAAAAATTGCCGTGTTGTGAGTTTTCTTTCTTTTTCTGATGAAAAGAAAATTCATGTCACTGCAGTTGTGGTAAGTGACAGAAATAGCCTAAGGTAAATAAATACACAGACCAATTTTACTCCTTCTCCTGAGTTTTCACAAAATAGCAATAGCATGGCTCCCTTGCACTTAACACAAAACCACTCTGACAACTCCATTACTCAATAATTTAATACCTTTTATAGCAGGTGATGTAGTCTTGTGCCTTTTCTTGATCTCAGATTTTACAGGTTTAATGATTTCCACCAAAAGAGACCATATATATAAATACTGTCCACCACTACCTGGTGACATTAGTGAAGCAAATTTTTGCCTGTTTACCATGTCAAATGCTTGAGAACAGCATGCACACTCCTTATATCCACTTAAGCACTTAACAGAATGTTCATGTATAGATTTTCGAGTGTCTTTTAAACCACTCAAATGAATTACATATGAGCATCAGAGCATTTGCTAGTTGTCCAAATGGGCATTGATCCTACATAATGACCTTGCTTCCACAAGGATCATTCTCTTTATTCCTCTCCTTCTATTTTTCTCTTTGGTTTGTCTAGCTAACATATAGTATATTACATTAAGATTCAGTCCCTTATCACCAGATGCGACTTAAACATTTTTGTCGTAATAAAAGACAATTATATTCCACACACTTGTCCTGAGTTCTGCATTAACCTCATTATAGCATTATTTCTCATTCAAATCAATGTAAATGAGAACACAGGGTTTTTCTTTATAAAGGATCCTTCACTGTGAATATATAAACTTCCCAGTGAACCTCACTAAGCATGGGATCAGACCTCTGGAAAAGAGAAGAGCTTTCCTACTCAGCCCATACAAAAGATTTACAGGATGCTTCATCTTTTGAGGTTTAGCAAAGCTCACACTTAATCATTGCCTCTTGAAGTACCCTGCACGTACTCCACATTGTGAAACGGTTTCTTGAAAACTATGGAATAGCTCCAAAAGATTTCTCTGTATTGTGCTGGCTTCACAAAAGTATGTCTGGGTGAGATTGGTCCTAAATGCTCCATTAGTACAGCAGCGGTCACTGCCGCCTGTGGGAGTCACGGGGAGGGGCAGGTGTGGGTGGCCTTTCTGCTGCCTGCAAGAGCCTGCTTCTGCATCCTGTCTTCTCACGGCTTCGGCTTTCTGTGTTACTGCCTTACTTTATACCAAGACAAATAAATACTTATTGGCAAGAAAGCAGCACAGATTTGCCTTATAAAAAGGGTCAGAAAGCCATTAAGTGACCAAGCCCTTATAATTTAAGCAGTAGTCCAGAGTACAGTGTGAAATCTTTAACGCAGCCCTATCTTGTGAAGTTGTCGATGGCTGGTGATTTCTATCCATTCTCACAAAAGAGCATGTTGTTTAGCAGAACTGCTGCAGTTATTCTGATATATAAAGGAGAATCACAAGCTGCATTTCTCAGTGACTCTCAGTTTTTACTTTCTGAGGGCTGTGTTTTTGTCTTGTTCGTTAAATCCACATTTAGTTGCAGAGGCAAAATGTTGATTTAGTTTAATACAATCAGCAACAGAGTTTCACCTACAAAATTACAGTTCTCTTAAAAATCAGTCCTCCCCCAACCACAATTCATATCAATAGTCATTGAACATGACTGTACTTCCATCTTTTCCTGCTGTTATTCAAAGGCTAAGAAATGCATAGAAAGATTTAAAGAGATCTTTTGTTCTACAAGTTTACTACACGGGTGTGAGTTAAAAACATGTCTAGACAGGGACACCTAAGCAGAATTAAACTAAATTAATTTACTGTGGTATTCATACATTTATTTTAAGTATCCCTTTCTGCAATATTCTCATCAGAAACGAATTCTCTTTAAGTAAATTCATTTCACTTTGGTCAACTAAAGCTTTATTTCTGAATTACAGTATCCACATGAACTCAAGGCTGCATTGAAGATACGTGAAATTTACATCTCTCTTTAAATAATTCTGCTTTGCTTTCCTGCTTATCTTTCCCCGTATAGACATGGCATCACAGCTGATAGAACAGAACCCAAAGGGGCTGACCTTGACAGTGTGATGTAAAGCCTCTCTGTGTAGTCTATCGCCTGGTACTCCCTGTTCCTTTCACCTCCGCTGAATCACAATGATGTACTTTGTAACAGGAGCTGATATGGATCATTTATAACTGGGGCTGTTTTTATACACATAAGACTATAAGATAGGTACATCTATTAAAACCCAGAAAACAGGTTGGGGGTTGTTTTCTGGTTTGGGTTTTGGTTTTTTTTTTTGATTGGGTTGGGGCTTTTTTTATTTATTGTTCAGGCTTTTATGGAGCTGTATTTCTTTCGATGGATGAACGGCTAGATAGACAGACAGACATCCTGGCTTTTGTGACCCAGGAATTGTCTGTCTTCCTATGTTCCTGTGATAAAGTTTGTTTCTTAAAATTAAATCATCTTTAGGTTTTAAGAATGTTTGGAAAATGTCTTAAGGTTGCTACATTTATGAGATAAGAGATCATAAAAATAGTTACTAAGACAAATTGTGAGAACAGCACCAAAGAAACTTGGGGGCAGGGAAGCAAACCATACTTAGATGTGAAAGGGAGCTTTTTGTTGACCTTGCTAAAGGCTAGGGAAGGCCCTTCCCCTCCAACAGAATTCCAGTGGAGAGAGGACACATCTTTCCTCCTCTCAGTGCAGTAGGAGTGCCAAAGCAGGCACCAACCCAGGGAATCGGGCTTTTTCTCTTGCAGACTGCATGCATGGGTGTGCAGAGAATATGCAGAGCAACAAAGCAAAAGCCTTCACATACTACAACGGTGTGCCCATGGCTTTCCAAATACTTAATTATTTCTACATGCAGCACTTGCAGGCTTGAGTGCACCTCTGCTGCACTTTCCTCTAAGATGACAAAGTCCAATTGTAATAGGAATAACTGTTCAACCACATAAGTCTGAGTTAAGAAACAGGAGCAGACAGTGGAGAAGGCAAGGGGATATGAGAACTAGCAAGTCATGCCTGTCGCTTGGTATCCTTGCTCTTTGCTTTATTTTGGTTTATAAAACATTATGTTTCACAAAATATATTTCGTACTTTGTTATTCTCTGCTGTCTTTCATCCAAGGGATCTCGGGGCACTCTACACACATTATTAAATAGGCCTCAAAACAATTAAGGTTATTAACTATTTATTATTGTACAGATGAGTGAGCTGAAATAGTGTCTGAGACACAGGGCCTCGTTTACATTAAAGACCCCATGGACTGCCCTATTATCATAACATGTCTTTAAAATAGTTGTAAATTAGATTCTGAGGAATGTTAGTGCTTCTTTATCACTCAGAACAATGTAAAGAGCTAGCTTGTTCACAGGCCGGTTTATGTACCTGATCTTACACTGTGAACTGGCGGTGCAGAACCTGTTGTGGTTTAACTTTGCATATGGACATCTGCAGAGAGCCTGTTTTATAGGAAACCCAGTATTGTTCCCAATGCCATTTACATCAACAGTTCCCTACTGCAAAATTTATAACTTACACATTTAATCACTGCCATGATTTCCCTCTGAATCTGTATTTCCTATATACAGTGCACAGTTTCAAGAGGAGGCAGGAAAAGTGTCCCTATCCTGATCTGTGTACGGTCTGAATTGCTGAAGGTGGTTTCGGTACAGTTGATTGACTTTGCGTTGCAGTGAAGTAGAAAGAAAGTGTCTGTTAGGTTGTCTCAGAATATGGGTGATAATTTCCATTTGAAAAATGCTCATTTGCTTCTGTTTTTATAATCTGCTCTTGCCTTTAGTTTTAATTGCTGAAATTCTATGTAAGTTCCCCTCTAGGTACCTCTGTTTTTTGTTTAGTTTGTCCCTAAATTCATCTGTTGAGTGTGGATTTCCCTTGTGAAAACTTTTTTAAGAATTTTTTTTTTCTCATTCTCTCTCTTTCTTGCTCTTTCCTCAGCAACTTTGGAGCAAGACAGACATTTGTATTGCTTTTTTATACACAACATAATAAATAATATGCTAGGAAATCCCTTTGCAGTCTGCCTCTGCCTTGACCTAGGACTCCTTGCTGTAGGGACAGCAGGACTTTGCCTGTGCTTCTTACTAAAACAGCTTCCCTGAAGCCATAACTCCCCGCATCTTCATTATCCCAAAGCTCCCAAAGGAGGTACAGTAAACTGCTTTTTCAGCAGAAAGGAGGAAAGTAAAATGGAAGCCTGACAATAACAACTTTCCTAAGAAATCTTCATAGTATAAAAAAGGACTGGTTTGCCTGGCTAGTCTGATCGGTGGCTCCACTTCCTCTCCTGTGGACAGTGATCTAGCAATTTTTCAAAAAAGCTACACATTTTAAATGAGGGCCTGAAGGCGAATCCAAGTGCAGTTTCCTTTGTTTGAACTTACTAAGCATGTTTCCCTCACAGAGTGGAGCTCAGTTTCAATATCCCCACAGCTTCAGAGGTACCTCTGAATATTAGCTCAAACTCCAAAAGCAGTGTGACTATATATTAGTGTGGCACTGCATAAAGGTATATAAATTCTGTTTCGCATTGTGGCTAATTGGTCCACAATGTCAGTCTGCTACAACTCCTTCTAGTCCTAGGGTTTGTGTCGTCTGTACTGATTCAGGATCGTTGTCTGTGGCACAGACATCCCTAGAGGTTTCTTCCTCTACAGAGAATTCTCAGTGTCAGGTGCTGTTTAGAAATGCATGTAATTTCCCTTTGCTTTACTGTTTACACTGATGATGTCAGGGTAGTTTTTTTAGTTAATCGAGGTACCTTCTCCAGTTACTGCAGTAGCAGAATAAAAAATACAAGTAGTGTTTATTGCCAGTTGATTTTCTCCGTCAGCAAGAAGGTTATGAATTTAAAATACATATAGTTTAAATGTCGAGGACATTCTGTACAACCTTCAAGGTTGATTTGAATTTTGGGCATAAACCACCTGACAGCTTCCGTTTCATATTGTGCTATTTTAGCTTTTAGTAAGTATAGCATCAGTAAGAATCACATATACAGCTGATGCACAAACTAGTAGATCTTTGCCTCTACTTAATTTGTCCTGACAAGAAGTTGCTGCTGTTCGGTTTAGTTTAGTAGTGAAATAACCTTGTATCAATCTGAGTGTATATATAAGAGAGTTTCAGGTTCTAAACAGAGGTGTTTCACATTTTCCTCCCTGTGACCAAGATTTTAGATGTTAACTTAGACATTTATATATCACAAATACTCTACAGAATTTAAATGAAACCATCTCTCTCACCACTGCATTACCATGGCAGGAACATGCAAATAAGATTGGATAGGACTTTCTGGATTATCAAATCCAGTTGTTTTCTTTCTCAGGCAACTATGGTATAAATGGCTCACATTTGCTTTGAGGCCAATTGCTTTCCTTACTCTGATAGAGATACTGGTTCGGGAACTTACTCCTTGATTAGAGATCTATTATTTGCAACCTCTGTATATGCAAAGCCATACTACACCAGTTTGTATTTGTACCAACTTTGTTCATTAGCCCAAACAGCTCTTCTGCTTGATGTTTCCCTCCAATATACTTAGGCCAAAGGCAGTTTTGCCTCTTGTTCAGCTGTCATTTTGCTTGGGTTGCCGCACCAGCTCCTTTTAATCTTATTCTGTAAAACAGATTTTTTTTTCCTCCTTGACCTCTTTCATAGTCCTTCTCTGTACTTCCTGCACTTTGAATTAGTGTACCTTGCTTGCGCAGGACCAGATGACAAGAGTTTTGTCAAGTAGTAACCAGGAAGCCTTTTTGGTGCCTTGGATCATGGCATGAATACATCATATATCATCAAACACCCCTTAGATTTTAGCAGAACTCTATACTAGTACCCAGGTACTGGCATTCTATTTTATACTGGCAGAATCCATCTGATTATTTGTTATTTCAGTCCTCAAGATCACTATTCTT
Source organism: Burhinus oedicnemus (assembly GCA_008921705.1). Lineage (NCBI taxonomy): Eukaryota > Metazoa > Chordata > Aves > Charadriiformes > Burhinidae > Burhinus > Burhinus oedicnemus. Next base: position 796,870 of record VFFE01007078.1, on the reverse strand, counting down.
CTTGCATGATACTGCTGTCTCCTATATGGCATCTGCTTCTCACCTTTTGTCATCTGTAGATTCAGTTAGCACACTCCTAGTTTTTGTTGTATCTTTGTTGATGAAAAGATCAAATAAGCTCAACCCTTGCTCTGGTCCTTAAGGAATTCTCCATGTAAAGTCCCTGCAGCCCAATAGTTGCTTTCAGGATGACCTGCGGTTCTTATCCACTCCACACTTCTAACAGGTCCCGTCTTCTCCATCTTAAATAGTAGCTGTATATGTGGCATCATATCAGAAACTGTCTTGCTGAAGTCCAGTTTCTTTTCTTTAAAACATGAATTATCCTTTCCCCGAAAGATACTAGTTAAATTTAGCATGTAAATCTTGAAAATATTTCATTACTCTTAAGCAGCATTTGTGTAGTCTTATTCTTTGCCTTACCAAGAGAAAAAGAGATCAACTCTTATAGTTTGCAAATGAAACAGCTGTCCTGTGCTCCTCCATAACAAAAATAACGACTTTGGTTTAAAATGCATCATGCCACTAGTTAGTTTTTAGTGTATGCTGCTCTTGAAAAAGTGGGTAACTACTTTCATGGACAAAATAGGAACTCATGGCTTATATGCCCTAAATTGGTATGAGTAGCGGTTCTAGTGGATATGTCACATCTCTGATTCTTTACGTGCTGCTTCAGTATTGTCCTTTTGGACCATTGCTGCTGAATTATGTCCCCATGCTCAGCACTCGTAACTACTGGGTTAAACTAACTCTATCTATCCTGGATAGCACTTGAAAATAGAGTCAGGGCACTAGCCCATGATTGCTCCATTTCCTAGCAATCAGCTTGCTCCCTAATTCAGAGACCATTCCAGCTAGTTTTCTCTGACTCCTCTGCTTTCGAGCTGACTAGCTCTACACAGTGTAGCTGTGAGCTGCTGAGTGCCGTCTGGCATTGGCACCAGGGACCAGTCCTCAGATCTCCTTTATTTAGCAGAAGCAGATCAAGTGGTTCCTATGCAGTACCCCTTTGACCTGGGGACATAATTACTATTTAATATGTCTTTTGCATTCAAAGTGCCTGCAATGCTCTTAGGACTGTGCTTTTATCGTATGATGCCAGGTGTGTATTACATGTCCCTCGGTATGCTGTGAGGGCATATGAGGGCACAAGGACTATTACTGAGAAACTGTCCTTGGAGGAGCAAACAGAATGTTCAGGATCAGTATCCACATTGCCTGTTGAGTGGATTTCAGAGCAAAATACCATAGTAGCTGTGACAGGGTGTCCTCTCAGAGAAAACTGGCTGGTCACTTCAGAAAGGAACCTGGGAGTGAATTAGCATGAGCATGGTGAGGCTAGTCAGGGAATCTGGGTCCTGGCTCAAAGAGGGAGCAAGGCAAACTGGCAATGGAGAAGGGACTGTGCTTGCTCAATTTCCCTGATACATGTAGTACCAGATCAGATGATGCCTGGAACACTTGAACACTCTGTAATCCATGATTTAATGAAACCTGACCAGCTTGATAATTTGGAAGTTTATCTGATGACATTATAGCTTTAAGATCTTGAACAAAGTATCTAAAACATAACCCTTTGGGAACTACTTATTCTTTTGCCCATTGCTAGGTAAGTTTTCTGCATTGGCTATTTCCTCTACGGAATAAAAGGAGACATTGACTTCTGAAAAGCCAATAGGACTGCAATAAGTTATTTTAAAATTTAGGCAAAAGCATTTTTCTCTTTGTAAATAAATATTTTAAATCTGTGCACACCAAAATTCTGTTACTGTTGCTTTAGATTAGAAATAATGTTTAACATCTTTGTCGGTGACGTGGACAGTGGGATTGAGTGCACCCTCAGCAAGTTTGCCGATGACACCAAGCTGTGTGGAGTGGTCGACATGCTGGAGGGAAGGGATGCCACTCAGAGGGACCTGGACAGGCTTGAGAGGTCAGCCTGTGCCAACCTCATGAAGTTCAACAAGGCCAAGTGCAAGGTCCTGCATGTGGGTCAGGGCAATCCCAAGCACAAATACAGGCTGGGTGGAGAATGGATTGAGAGCAGCCCTGAGGAGAAGGACTTGAGAGTGTTGGTTGAGGAGAAGCTCAACAAGAGCCGACAATGTGCAGTCGCAGCCCAGAAAGCCAACTGTATCCTGGGCTGCATCAAAAGCAGCGTGGCCAGCAGGTCCAGGGAGGTGATTCTGCCTTTCTACTCTGCTCTGGTGAGACCCCACCTGGAGTACTGCGTCCAGCTCTGGAGCCCCCAACATAAGAAGGACATGGACCTGTTGGAGTGAATCCAGAGGAGGGCCACAAAGATGATCAGAGGGCTGGAGCACCTCTCCTGTGAAAGACAGGCTGAGAGAGTTGGGATTGTTCAGCCTGGAGAAGAAAAGGCCCAGGGGAGACCTTATAGCAGCCTTCTGGTACCTAAAGGGGGCCTACAGAAAAGATGGGGAGTGACTATCAGGGATTGTAGTGATACGACAAAGGGTAACAATTTTAAACTGAAAGAGGGTAGATTTAGATTAAATATTAGGAAGAAATTCTTTACTGTGAGGGTGGTGAGACACTGGCACAGGTTGCCCAGAGAAGTTGTGGATGCCCCATCCCTGGAAGTGTTCAAGGCCAGGTTGGATGGGGCTCTGAGTAACCTGGTCTAGTGGAAGGTGTCCCTGGCCATGGCAGGGGGGTTGGAACTACATGATCTTTAAGGTCCTTTCCAACCCAAACCATTCTATGATTATATAAAGAAGCAACTTCAATTAAACTATGCAGGTAAGGAAGTAAATTATTTTCAACTGAGCAAGAATGAAAAGTCTAAATGTTGCATTAGATGTTTAAAGTGTACAGTGAGAATCCCCAATACACATTTTAATTTGCATTTAATATCTGAGTTCCTCTGAGTGAAATCCCAGTTGCTTATGAAAAGCTGAGGTTTAAAAACTGTCTAGTGGCCATAGTCTTAAGGTAGAAGTTCAAAGAATCTATTACTGAGAGAATAATTAAGGGTCTGGTCGTCAGCTTGGCTAATTTGATGCAGTTCCTCTGAGGTTAATGGAGCTTGACTGATTTACATGAGCTGATAGCTTACCTTCAGCTCCATGTTTTTAGTGCGTAAAATAATACTATCTCATATCCATTTAGGAAATACTCCACAATGAGGGAACAAACACACAAAAAACCTTACTGATGTAAATCACCTACAGGGCACCGAGCAAGAAGGAATGATGATAAAGGTGGAGGTCTGCTCAAGTTTTAGGGAATCCTTAGGGTGTGCTTTTTGTGTACTTGCTTATGATGAGTTGAGTAATACAGAGAAAAATATACGGAGATGCTGGTAATCCCATATGTGTACCTTGTGTAAGTAGATGGATTGTTGTTGTGCTATTGTAATACACAGCGTTCCTATAAACTAAATGCAGATAATGTCTGTATACAATTTCTCCAATATCAATGGAAGGAACAGTGTCTCATGGAAAGATCAAAAGCTCCTAAAACATGGATGTTCAAACATACTGCACTACGTTATTCCAAATATCATGATACTTAACATCTCGTTTTCTGAAAAATACTTGAGTTGTTAATAATGTATGGGATTATCATAAATCCACCAACAGGTAGTATCTGTGAGAGCTGCTGAATGAAATGAAAAGTAGGATAATTCAGATATAAGCATGCATTAGGAAAGGATTTAAAGGAACAAACTGTCTCAGTGTTTTCCGCTGCTCTTTGATCGGGGGTTATCTTCGAGTTCAGTAAGAAGCATTCAAAGTTCAGGAGCGAGTTACTCTTTCTTAACAGTGATAGCCAAATCTAGATGAATGAATAATGGTCTTCTATGAGAACAGATGGATGGTCCTGTGATCAAAACGTCAGACAATTTTCTCCTGTCTTTGCTATACACTTAACAAATATGAACAGACTAATCACTTAACTTTTCTATATACAAATTTCCCAAAAGTAATATGCAAATAACATTTGCTTGAAAACACTTGTTATTTTTGAAAATGGAAATAATTACAGGCTTGTTTAATTTTAATATATTCAGCATGCTCAAACATGACAGAAGTATCTGCTGTAGATGGGCATGACAAATGTCAGTCTGGTTGTCAAGGTGCTTAGCTCTGGTGTCCAGGTTAGAGAGCAACCTAAGCCGTTTAAATTGCAACACAGAGCATCTAGAACTGCTGCTTCTGATAAGGAAGCATTAATCCTTAGCATCTACCGCGGAGGTCCTTTTCCTCTCCTGCATACCGCAAACACATCACTCCAAGAAAAGCATTGGCATGGTCATTGTTTTCCCTGATGGGTGCTGACCAGGACAGGACTGAGTTCTGTTCCAGTGTACTCTGGAGAAAGCATGAACTCTGTTGTCTCGACTTTCCCAAGTTTACCTAATCCACATTTTCTGCAGATCAGTTTGTATATAAAATGAGACTATGGGAATTTAGAGTACAACCAAGGATAACTGAATAACCAAGCAAAACTGGGAACTTTTTAAACAGATTTGTTTCCACATTTTATTCATTTTAGTCCTAGCAGAATAACGTGTCTACATAAGAAAGAACTAAATGCTATTTTGGTTAATGCATTTTTCGTAGAAACATTATGTGACGTTTAAAGCATCTTTTTGCTTTTAAAGTTTGAATCAAGAAAAAAAAAAACTAACAGCCATATCATAGCCTGAATTTAAAGCACAGAAAGATAGAAAACCAGCCTGCAACTGAAATTGATAGAAGAATTATAGAGACAATTTATACGGAGCTCTCCAATACTGTTTTTCAGGAAACACTGATCATTGAGATTAACTTGGATGGAGTAATTCTTTGGATTACACAAGGGGTGCAAATGATGCTTTTCTCCAACTGCAAACGTGTAATTTATGAAAACTCCAATACTTTCATGCAGAGTCTCAAAGTGGAAAAAAGCACAAATGTGCAGTATTGTTTTGGGAAATTACAGACTGGGAATAGGAAAATCTGGTCTAACTGGAGCACAGGAGAGTTTCTGCAAGTGTTATTCCAAGTGAGATTGCTCGAGGACTAAGAAGTTTCACAATTGTCAAAGAATATGTTTAATAGGTTTCTTCAGACATTTTTCTTAAAAGTAGTATTTTTTTTATTTATTAGCTATATCTGTATTTATTTACTAGGTATAGCAAGATAAAGGCGGGACTATGGTCTGTGGGCTACAGTCCTACTCGCTTCAGTTAGTGAGGCACAGATTTGCCCACATGTAGATGAAATAGTATGGCTATGCAAATCACAATTGCCAATATCCCTCCTACACTCCCACATGTGTTGGCAAACTGTTCTGCTCTTTTTTTTTTTTTTTTTTTTTTTTTTTTTAGGATTGCCAAAGCCTTATGGGAACTGGGTTGTACTCTGTGGGCTTCCAACTAACAATATATGGAAATCAGGCAGGTCTAAAGGATTTTATTTGGAGAAGAAAATACCAAATTCTTATCCACTACACATGCACAAAATAACCTCAGAGGCCACTGGCCCAATGCACAGGCTGAGCAACCATTAAGAAATTCAGTCAGTATTATGTGTGTTGCACACTCTAAAATTAGAGATAATGGCTATTAATAACATCTAAAGCTTTTCAGCTCTGTCTCCATAAGAAGGTCAAACAAGCCAATATAATCCATGAATAGAAGAAAAATATTATTGCAAAAATCTTATAGCCTATCATTAAAATTAATCAGGACATTGTAGTTACTCAGGTCCATTCTACAAGAAATCAGTGATTAAATATCAGGATCCTGGGTGTCTGGTGATGGCAAGGAGAAGGAAAATACCTGAGTAATGGTTAAAAAAATGCTCCTTTCAAAGATAATGCTCTGATTTTCTACTGTGACAGCTTAATAGCCTCTGACTGATGCAACAGAAAGCACTCACACAGACTTACACCAAAAACACACACATACACATAGTGCCTGCTGCAGAAAGCAGTGTCTTCCTAAAAAAAAAGGGGGGAATAAAAAGATTAGAAAATATCAACACTTAAATATCAACAGTCTTGTTACTGTTTCAAATTCTTATTTGTTCCTCGAATGTCACAGTGTTTGCTTGGAGCAATGTTCTTCATAGCACCAAGTAATATGTTGATGTATTAGGCTATATGTGATTGCAGACCAATAGTGACTCTTCCTGCTCCCAGATGCAAAGCAGACTTACAGTTTCTCAGGACAAATTGCATTTTCAAAATAATGGTCTCTTCTCCTTAACTTGTGTGAGTGGCAAGACTTCTGGTGGAATAAGCTATTTGGTCCTATATAACTATGTTTTATTACATACCATATTCAAATATAGTTTTCTGGACAACTTTGATCACTCAGGCTTGTGATAATGGTTCCTCCCACCTCTAGAGTCCTTGTGGAGATTCATTCTCAAACATAACTTTTTTCCAAGAGAATGACCTTTGACAGCAAGTTTCAGAATTTTTGTTACACTATTCTTTATTTCTGAAAGCTCCGACTTCCCTTCCTCTAAACAGGTATCTATCATTGCCAGATGTTTTAAATACTGGGATATTGTTTAGTTTGCAGAGCCCAATTTTTCAGCTTAGTATTAGCACTGGGAGCACCTAAATCTAGCTTTTAGCCTCGTCTACACCACATGTTAGCTTGGTTAGGTATAGAGGTTCCAACTGGGTCACTTAAAGTAAGTATCCTGTCAAATGCTTAACTGGAAAAGCTCTAGCATGGTTGAACTCTCTCTTTTGCTATGTATTACTTTACAATATCATCAGCTTTTAGAGTTTTTATCAACGAATCTCTGTATGCACTGTCTTAATTATAGACCATTTCTCTTCCCTTTTTTTTTGGTTCATTTGAATGCAAATCCTGCGCCTCACTGCTGAACAATGGAAATGTCCACAGCCCTCACTTCCTCAGATCAGGGTTCAGATTTCAGGAATCAAAAGAAAAGAGCTGTGCCCAGCTTGAAGAAAATTAGACTGCTTAAAATGTTTTTGAATTGTAATACTGTACATGCAATGTGATGTTAATAGTACTGTGCAATAATTAGGAAACATATTGTGTGTGTATGCTGTGCCCTACTACATACAATAATATGTCAGCTATTAATTGGATACTGTTTTCATTTACAAAAAAACCCCTTCTGTATGCGGAAATAATCTCCAAATGCATTGAAAGAAACCAACTGTATTTGTAACTATTCTTATTAAGCCCTCAAAAGGAGCATTTCTGATAAAGACAGTGCTGGCAACAGATCTGCTTCAGGTGGAACTAGGTCAATAAGAAATTGTAAGTCAATAGTTGAAATAACTGGATAGTTTAAATCAGAAGACTATAATTGAAAGATTCAGTCTTCTGAATCTATGTACTGTAAGTGTGTCTATGTGATTGTGAAATGACAAAGGCTATTACAGTGGAGATCCTCCTTTCTGAAAGATATGACACCAGAAATTATACCTTCCAAAAGAGAGAAAGAGCAATTTGGAAGGTATTTTCTTGATGAATGTCAGTATAAACAGATGACTAAGTTTCCTACCCTTTGGCATACCTCACACACCAGGAGATTTATTCTGGTATTTACTGGAGAGGTAATGTTTGTTAATTTTAGCTGGACAAGCCTGTTTTCTACCTGTTTGGGGAGGCTTGTGTATCCTTTGGGTTCCTAGGTAAGTTGTTAATTCACGTATCAGGAAGGAAGTTGAAAAGAATGCTAATGGAATTTAGGTTTTCTTGGTTCAATCCTCACATTTTATGAATGTACATAAAGTCAAACCTTTTTCTTATTGTCTGTGTATTATGACATGTACAGCATATTTCAGCTTAACTGAGTTCCAGAAGGAAAAACAGTAATGCGCTCAAGTGGAAAATAGTCCTTGTATTTTATAATCAGCCTTTAACTTGGTGCTGCTGTATTCCTCTAAGGATTAAAGGGTGGTCCTTGTTCCAGCAATGTTAATGAGAATCCTTCTATAGAACGTGGTGAGCTCTAGATCAGACTCTAAAAGGTAAGAAAATCTCACCCAAATGATCAGAATCAGTTACAAAAGCCATGAAGAAGCCTCCTATCTTGTACAGTTATTTACTGAAACTGTAGAAATTAATTTTCTTACTAGCACGTTGACAATCAAGAACATGGACAATAAAAAAATGGCGAATTAGGGAATTTGTTGATTTCTGAGTGTTGTTAACTCGTGATCATGTGTTGCGTTTCTTCTAGACTTCAGTGGCATTCTTGCCTTTCTCCTAAATTGGTTGCAGAGAGCCAAGATTAAAATGTTTAACTGGTTTGTATGGCCCACGGGGCTGCCAATGTTTTGTAACCCTACTGGGCCAAATTCTTCTGTATTTTGATCGCTAATCATTAACAAATTATTACAACAGATGAACTCGTGCAGTAAATGTCTTGGACATTGATACTGTAAGATAGATAACTGTTTAAAACACAACTCTTTTAAGACATAATAAAATACGTTACCAAGTTTATATTCAACATTTGTTTTCCATAATAAATGGAACAAAAGTCCTTTCCCATAAAGGGAATTCCTTCCTCAAACTTAAAAATATGAAGTTATAATAGTGGGAAAATAACATGTGCTGCTAGCATATTGTGATTATATTCAATTAAAGCTTTTTTTCTCCCCTTTCCAGACCATAGTAAAAAGAAATTTGTTCTATTTTTGTCAGCGCTGCAGACAGAACAGTCAAAGTGAATTAGTTTTCACTGATTTTCACAGTCATCTGTAAACAAGATTTATTAAAGTAATTAAATGAGGATTTTGTAATTTGTAAAGCATTTAACTCACAATTTGGAAGTGTTAAAAGTACGAATATACTTAGAATTGATTTGTCTTTAGATTATGTAAGACTTGCAGATGTTGTTTTTCCTAATGGAATCGTAATCAATTGTGAACTATTGGGTTCGTGCTCATTTTTGTAAAGTATACATTTGAGAGAGAAGACCCGTGACACTGCCATTGGGAGAAAAGCAATCTTAAAAAGTCGGCATGTGAGGGAATGCCGCACAAAAAGCTCGTTGAAGGACTGGCCTCATCTTATTGCAGGCAAATCCTCTTGTGCTGTTTTGACTAAGGCCGAATCTGAGGAATCTGACCATTGACATTTCTTACTTTACATTCTTTTTCTTTCCGTTCCACCACACAAATATTCCCTTCACAATAACCTGACTATACTATGCTAACTGCCCCAAAGATTTAGCTCCCAGTCTTCTCATCTTCACATTCACTCATTTGCCTGGTGTTTGCCACGGACCGCACAATAGAGCAGTGACCCGAGAACCAGCCGCTGCTGCTCTCCAGCCTCCACCAAACCCTGCTGCCCGCTGCTGCTCTCTCCACCCTCCCGAGGCTGGGCCAACTCTCCATCTGCTGTGGCTGCTGCTCAGGTTCTCACCATGTTACAGCCCGCTGCTGATGTGGTTGCATCTCAAGAGATGCAGCTCAGGAAGCCACCTTCTTTCTTTTTGTCAATGCTTTGTCTGTTTATCGTTCATAGGAACTCCAGCCAGCTCCTTTTAGCAGTCTCTTCTAACCTGGTGCGTCAGCACCAGATGCGTGGCTAATTCTAAGAGATTTTTGATACTTTCAGAAAAAGAAGAGTGTTTCTCTTGTGAAAACATGCATTTTTCTTCCTTTTCCATGCCTAAGTGGGTTTTTGTTTGTAAAATACAATGTAATTCTTTATAAGGGAGGTAAGATTTTGCTGATCTTAGCCACTCACCTGCTCCGTCTTCTGCATGGAAGAATGACATAGAAGGGTTATGGAAGCCACATTCACTAAATGTTAATACATGAAAAACAGAACCCTTTTTTCATTTTTCTGTCCTAACTGATGATTTCAGTTTTCAAGTGCAAAAGTTACAAAGGGTGTTGCCCAGGAAGGGTGGGCTGCTACATCTGGCTGATGGCATTGGGAAGTTTGAGGAACTGCTCAGTTAAATGTCTGATAACATCAGAACGTCCAAACACTTTCTGGTAATGAATCCCTTATTCTTATATATTTCTTACTATTGTTTCAAAACCTGCTGTATGAACTAGAAAATTAATCTTATTATTTCACCAGAAGGACGATGTTCACTTTATGTCTTCTCATTTAAACATGGAAAAAATTAAGACCTATCTATTGCTAAGCTGCTGCAGCAGAATTCTCTGGAGGGGTTACTCCTCTCCAATAGGCAAGTGGTGAGAAACCGCAAGACTCACCCCCTCTTTCAGTCCAGGAGCTGCTGAGAGAGATGACAAAACAGTATGCTCTGTTGCAACCTGAATGACTGCAGGTCATGCAGGTGATGCAAATTAGTGCTCAACTTTTTCCCCAGGCTCTGGCAGCCTGCTGCATCTGTGCTATGGGCTGCAAACCTCAGCTGCATTTTGAAGTCCTGCCTCTGATGTGCCCTTGCAGTAGGACTGCTTGGCTGCATCCATTTCTACCAGCTGTGTGCAAGAGACTTTCCATTGCCAGAACTGTTCTTTGGGCAGTGGGAGGTTGATTTAGTTTGGATTTCTTGGGGGTTGTGTTTTTATTTTTTCCTTTGATCTATTATGTCATTAACCGTAAGTAGATCAGCCTAATGTCAACTGGAATAAATATTGACTGGAGATGGTGGGTTCTCTGAAAAAAACCCATTGCTTATAGAGTGATGTAATTGTCATAAAAATATTATCTAAAGTAATTTAGTAACAAATTAAGGGGACTGTTGCTAATTCTTCCCTGTACATCATTCAAATCCAGAAGCATCTTCCTTAGTAATTTTGTTTGATCTCTTTTTTCACTTTCAGTAATATTTGCATAAAGTTATCTTTCTTTCTACCTTTCTCTGACCATCTCACACTTCTGTATCTTTCCTTTACTACTTATCTCATGCTGTTTCAAATTCGAGATTGTCAGTAATTAAAATGTCTGCCACATTTATACTGAATTTAGGCAAATTGAAAATACAATTTTAGAACGAGAAAGTCAGAAGACTTTCTTCTTCGCATTCATGTAATGAGCATGCAAGTAGAGAATAATATTGGCAAATTTCTATTTATGAAGTTATCACTAAAGTAATAGCTGAGATTGTTCCATCAGCAATGATTTTACTCGTCATGCAGTCTCCACTGCTGAAGAACAGAGGAAGATGCACAGTTTTCAAAAGAAGAAATTTTAAATATATGGAGTAGAAGTGCTGAAAGGCACTCAGAGCCACATGGAGCAATTGCTTCCCTGCTGAAAAAATTATTGGCTACTTTACTACTCATTATTTCACAGATTGCCTTATAACCATGGTTAAGAGAATGGGACCTGTGAATAATGTATATTTTTTTAATGCTGTAATTGTTTCATGTTGATTTTCATTTTACTGTCTATGCAGCCTCTTTAGAAATGGAGTATTTACACGAGCGACTGCATCTGATTGGTAGCTTTGCCTAAAGATCTGGGTGGGATAGTCCCTACTAATGTAGCTTAGCTGCTCTTCCTGTAACATCCAGAGTTCTGAGCTATCTGTAGTAGTGCTCTTGGTGTACGCATGTATCAGAATTGTTAAATATTCTTTATATTTTCCATTATTGCTCACAGCAACAGAAAACTCAGCATAATATTTTACAGTATTTTTTAAACACAAGGGATTTTCATTCCATTCTTGTGATCAGTGGGTTTGGACTTGTTCTACCTATTATTTGATATAATGGTGAAATTTGTTTATTTCCCTAATAAGAAGATACTAAGCATTCAAACCTTTATAAAAATAAGTATGTTTGATGTATTTTAATGTTGGTATGAGTGACATTTAAATTTAGTGCCGTGAGTATTTTTTGTTATCCCTTTTGGTTTCCTCTGTTCTGCCAGCTGGTAACACTCCCTCTAGGGTGGGTCCTGACATAAAACCTGGCCCACAGGGTTTCCGAGCACTTCCTGAGGACTTACCTCATTCATTTTTGACTGGCAATGTTTTTTTGTTTTGGTTATTCTTTCTCATTATTTTTTTTTTCAACATTATTGGAAAATACTTTGTTAAATACTAGGGGGTTTATTGTATGTAATTGGAAAAAAAGAAGGTAACTTATGAAGGTAAAAAAGTTATGAAGGTGAAAAAGGAAGTAAATTATGTCTGTTACAATTCTTTTCCGCCTCCTGGGACCTACAGAAAAGCCCACTAGCACCAGCACAGGTAACCCCATCAGCTTCCCTGGGCTTTGATCTTATGCCAAATTTAAAAATGAGCGATCTGTAAACTGATGAACTGAGGCTATGGATAGATAAGGCTATGGGTAGCTTTTCCTGAAGGTGTGTAAACAAGGCAGGACTTATTTCAGCCTAGTTCACTGTACAGGCATGAAGCTGTACATAGGTACTTTATCAGTGCAATGGCAATACAATAGTGTGTGGATTTCATGCAAAGATTGCATTCCTGATTACCCATGAAAGCCAATTTCTATCGAAATTCAGATCATTATCAGGCAATATATTGTGATGTATCTAGAAAAGCTTCTTTTTTCCTCTTACATTCACATCTGCCTGTTTATTAGCCCTGACCTCAAAAATTGGATTTTCTTTCCGCAGGCTATACTTGTATGCATTATTAACTAAAAATTTCCCTACTCTCAAAAATTTTATCGGAACATAACAACTATGGTTTCTTAAGTCATTCTGTTGCTGCCATTTCATCGTAACAATATCAGAGGGTTACAAAATAACAAGAGAAACATGCAACACAGGTTAAAATTTGGAGTGGGTTCAAAGCAATCAATTTAGACACCTAGCATGCATTTTCCAAAAAAGGCTCCTGTTCCCAATCAAAGTTTTAAGGATTCCATCTCTCTCTGTTGTCCAGGGAAGGAGCCCATACCTACAGCCAAGCTGGCTATTTAACGTTGCTCAGTGGTTTCAAATTGTAAACAAAATGACTAGCTTTCCTTCAATATGACTTAGAATGTGTGTTTTTATTTTTGAAATCATCACACAGTATATATAGCTGTGATATTAATTACCACATTGGGTATAAAAAACGCCAATTTATTCGCACAAAATTTCCTCCTTAATGATTGCTAGATGTGCAAATTAGGACAGCACTTACACATGCATAAACTGGAAAAGGTGTGCCTTTTCTACAGAATAATTAAACATCGAACCCATCATGAAAATGACCAAAGCACATGTCATCTCTGCTGTAAAACAAATAAGAGATGCTGTGTTATCCTCCCCTGCTACAAGTGTCCCTTCTCCAGTAATGTTATAACACATAAAATCTTTCATATGTTAACCCTGCAATAAAAAAATCATTTTTTGAGTGAAGACAAGGTCTGTGAAGCCAAGTAATTTCCCTCTGTAATGACACACACATAACTGTTTTTAGAGCATACTAAAATTATAAGAGCACAAGCCTCTGCCCATTTTCCATTCATGTTTCCATTATCATCAAAGTATGAACATATCTGAACTTAGGGGAATATGCTATATAAAGTACCAAGTATTTTTATTGCCAAACATGGTATTTGTTTTATTTTCCTGTGTTTGCTGTTCTCGAAGATAAAACAAGTTAGGATTCTGAGCATATTCCCAAATTTAAATTTGCTAAGAAATATTAATGTGAGGATCTAAAAAATGTCCAGAGAAATACCCAATTACATGGAGTGGCATATAAAATTTAGAGGATATGGGTTGCAGCCCACTACTCCTCAGTTTTCCTATATTTCTTGGTTTCAGAATTACCAGCAATATGTATCTGATGGTATTTTAGGTACCTTCCCTGATCCTAAAATGGAAAAAATGAGTTGTGGGGGTAGGAGGAAAAACAAAAAATTTGGATCAACTACCAGAATTTGAAGACTGCAACCAACTTTTGGTTTAAGCCCACTTCAAGTGTGGGGTGAGCATGCTGGTCAATTATTTTATATAGAGAAATTCATTCTTCCCTAATTAGAAGTGGCACTCTGGTGCCAGAAATTACACTGCTTCTTCAGAAACTGAGCATGTGTGGGTTCAGCTCCTGTCAAGGACAATTTTTAGCATTCAGATAGCGTGGTGCCCTAGAAATAACTACGACAGACAGACAGAAAGAATGAGTGAGGTTAGCATACTAGTCACAGTTACAATACTGAGTCATATGTATATATTTATTTCACTGTTGATTGCCAAAGGCAATCCAAGAGTTTGAGACTGGGTCATGTTGCACAAAGGACATCTGCAATATTGCTCTAAGAACTACACTGGCTTGTCAAAGCCAAAATATGAGATATAAAAAGAACAAAGCTCCAACTTTAGAAACATAGATACCATGGTAGTTCTGGGCTTTATAATCATAAGGAATTAATTTGACTCGTATTTCACATTGGATTACATTAAACTCAAACTGTGTATAAACTGCCCAGTGTTGATTTCTCTAAAATAGGTTAAATGATCTGTCTTTCAGTTGTAAGCTCCTCAAACAGGGGCACACTTTTTATGTGTTTTGGAAACCATCTAGTGAGCAGTTTGCATTCAAAGTGAAAATGATAAAGCTAGTGAGAAGATCTCAGAAATTTTGCTGGGGAGGTGCTTGCAAGTATTAAAAAATAAGGAAATATTCTAATGCTTCTCTAACAGCATGCAGATACACCAGTACTCAGGATGGGTTTAGTGGAGGTTGGTGGAAAGCTGGCAAAACCCTGATTTGATAATGACTTGCAATGATTTCATGGAATTTCTTTGTAGCTCTTAGTAAGAGTTAAATTATCTATCCACTGTACTCTGGAGCATCTACAAAGGAGGCTGAAGACATGAATATTGATTATTGTCAGCCAATGCAAATTCTTATTTGAATCACTCTATTTGGGTAAGAAGTAGAAATTGTATAATAACTTTTTTTTTTCACAAGAAGAGGCAGCTGAGACACCTTCTATTAGTGCAGCATTCATTATCCGTTTCCTTTGCAGCAGTTATTTTTTCTTGTTCTGCTCAAAAGCATTTCCAATCTGTTGTTATTACTTATCCTAATACCAGAAGAAGTATTGTCAGAGCAATTAGGAGTCCCAAGCCATTTTGAAGGCTCATTGCATTTGATTTTGTAATGTCTTCGCCAAGAGTTTGCCATCCAGCTACAGTTTACTATCCACTAAAACTTAGTGGAAGAAATGGAACTGCTCACAGAAAAAAGAAACCTTAGGGCAAAGAAAGAATCATGTGATTCTCTGTGCAGCAGTTTGATAAGATGAAGTTTCTTGAAGATACCAAATATTTAGTGCATTTTACAAAATCACACACTAACTTGCTTGGTGTACTTCTTGGAGGTAATCTCAGAGAGAGCATTGCTGCCTTATAAGATCGATTCTGAGATGAGTTCTTGCGTAAAAAGTGGCAGACAACATTCCACAGCCTTTTTGTTTCAAAGGGCTGCTGCAGTGCAACCTACACTCTAGTACTATTGCTTTTCAATATGTTTTTCAATATGGTTCTGCTCACTTGCCCAATTCTGGTAGCAGCATCCCATTGTAATCCTTATTTCAATCAATACTATAGAAATGGGCAAGGCTTTCAATGCAGAAATCCGCACCGATACTGAATCATCGCAACACTTATTCAATTCATCTCTTCATACCTCCTGTCTCCCTGTAATCAGAACTCTTTTGCTCCTGCAAAATTAATCCACTAGCACATAACTAATTTCAAAAGAAGAACCCACTTAATTTTCAATTAAACTTCTCGCATATTACAAACAAAACACTTCTGCGTTCAGGCGTTAGATTAGAGTGCGCACATCGCTCTCACTCCAGACTCTGCCCTCAATCGCAGCCATCGGGCGGAGCGGGAGCCAATGCCAGCAGCGGCTTCGCAGTCCCCACGGCAACCACACATACCGTAGCCATGGAAACCCACTGCAACACGCTGGATGACACACGGGGAAAAAAACGTGCAGTTTTTCCACTTGTAAAAATACTTTAAAATTGCTGAAACACAGTGTAAAAAAAAAAAAAAAAAAAAAAAAGCAATATTGAGAAACATTGGCATTTCTGCCAAATAACACACAAGATGGATGGTCACAGAGATAATGTTTCTGTCTGTTTCATTTGTCAGGGAAATGGCTTCGTGATTATCTTTTCCTTTACTTGTACGACAGGATAAAAATAGGGTATATATCTAATGCATATGTGTAGAAATTACGAGTACAAAAATGTGCGTGTACGTCACAGAATAGATAGTGTATCCATAAATACTTGTATATAATATGCTATGGCTCGTGGTTTCAATTTAGTCTAAGCAATTGGAAAAAGTGACTGCCTGAGATAGAGTGGTTTATTTCTTTACATATAATGTGTTTCTCTTTGCTGTCTATTTCTGCATGTGTTTGAATGCATGTATATATATGGTTATTTCAATAGGCTATTTAAAAGGGGTTATTGGTTTAAAACAACAGTAGAGTAATCTTAAAATATGATTTGCGTTTTGCAATGCGGAACATATTTATATTCCATTTTGATATTATAATTTCCACAAGGCTATTTCTTGTCTTCATGTTCTTGTACAGGTGCTGTTATTCCACAACAGAGGAAAAAGAGACATTACAGAATCTGTCATACAGAGCAGAAGGGAAGGCTTTCGCAGACACATATTAGTAACGAACTAAGGATTGTCACACTCGTCCCTCCTCCAGAGGGACAGAGGGCATGAGAGATAAATAGGGCCTATTGAGCATAACAGAGATGTCCTTTCACCTTTTGTCGGTTGTGTCATGCTTTCTTCTCCTGAGGAGCTGGACCCACAGCCAGTTTGACAAAGGTACATTGTCAAGTACATGTTAGAGGGATTATGTAGGAAGTTGGAAATGTAAGACTAAAATTACAGACTACTTAAATCCTAACCTGTAATTGAATTTCACTGTACCTCAGTGGTTTCGGCAGTCAGAATGCAGAGGGCATAATTTGAAGGTAGTTTGTAAATGAGAGGAAGAGGCTGTTTTCCACTAACACACCTCCAAATCTCAGCAAATCTCCAGGCTGACTGTGAGACCTGGCGGGTGGTGCATGTCACAGCACCAGGCATTGCTGCGATGGTTTGAACCACCGCAGTGCAGCTTGGGGTGTAACAGCGCTTCGACTGACCCTCTTTCAGCCTACTAAAACTGCTGAACTCTGTTGCTGTATGGAAGGTTCCCTTTCAAAAGCGACTTATTTTAAAATTTTGGAAAAAAAAAAATCAATGCAGGCATTTCTGAGACTCATGGCTGTAAATAAAATATATCAACTCACACTTTTGAAGATCTGATCTGTTTCTATTCTCTCATAACTCCAAAGTATCCTTGGTTTAAAACTTCAAATACAGCTGCATGCAGCTAGGAATGGGCTGTTACAGCTGATAGATATTTCATAAAGAAATACAAAGTTCTGAACTTTTGAAAACTTCCTACCCTGCTGAGCATGGTTTTCTTCTACATGACCATTGTTGTCACTTCATCTTGCCTTTCTTTTTTTCCAATTTATTCATTTGTATTTTCTTCTTCTTGCTAGTTAATACTTGTGTGTTCAGACAGAATTTTAAAAATATTTTCCTGTTGCTTTTAAAATGCACGATCTAGTTTCCTATTGTTTTAGCTATAGCACTCTATAAATGGATTTATTCAGACCAAACATAGGCTGCAAATAATCAGGAAGGGTTAAAGGGTGTTTGGACCTGAAAATATTGCTCAACAATGCACGGCTATGAGCCACGTTGCGTTAACTGGTTTTTGGTTGAGTTTTTTTGGGGGGGATCAAACTGAGAGTAGATTTTGGTGAATTAGGACAATTTAGGGGAAGGGCCATTGCTTTTTTTTCTTATTGTGGTCTCTCTGCATGTTATCGGATAGTACTCGACCTTGGTTTGACATAAACCTCCTTTGTTTCTCAAAGTTCACAATACTACATTTTATACTAAATATTCAAAACAGTTTATTGGGATATGTGCAAGTTTTTTAACAAATAATTATTATACACATCTGCTATAGATAATGTCTTTCCCATACTATGCAAAAATGATTGCCACTCCATTATGGTCAGTAAAAAGACAGAAGATAAAAATTGTGTCTCAAACTGTGGATGTCCCCACAATATTTCAAAATATATTTGGGATTTCTTAATGGTATACGCATATATTCTGAAAACTAAAAGGATTTGTGACTCTCATTTTTCTAGGCACATTTGGCTCTCATTTATGTTAGATGAAGATTGTTATTAAATGCAACATTTCATATTTGTCTGGTAGTAGAATTTGAACTGATCTCTCAGGACTTCATCCTATGCCTTGACCTCTTAGGACTGGTCCACCCAAGTTTTCCTACTGATTCCAGCAGAAGAAAGGTCAAAGGCTATAGTGCATGATTACAGAAATATTTCATAATTATTCAGATTCCAAATGCTAAATATTAAGTAGAAACTGAAGCTTTACCAAAACAAAGCAGCACTGTTCTTGTATGGGAGGACCAGTGAACCATACCAGCAAAGCCACATCCCCCTATGGATGTAGCTGTAGTAGTAGCTGTCTTTGTATGGATGGTTACATTCGTGTATGATGACTTTACTGTATCTGTACAGAGCCACCATATACAAGTAAAACAATCCCTACCCCTAAAATTATAGTTTTGTTCTTTTTAGCTATTAACTTTTGAGCACATTTTTGTGTTGTGTCACTGGACTGCAATAGCAGTACAATACCTGTGGCTTTCAGACTGGAATCACGTTTGATCACAGGCATTCAGGAATATTTACACCCGCTTGTAATCCTTTGGAGGATATTTAACGTTACTATACGACACAACTTATTAACAATAATTAGTGTTTAGGTTTTATATTCACAGGAGGTATATCCCATACAGTCATTATCTGAGTACCTGCTTTTGAACTAAATGATTCATAAGTATTGAAAATTATTGTAACCAGTGATTTGATTTTTTTTATTTTAAATTCAACTATTTCAGAACTCTAAAATACAGCCTACAGACAAGGCAACCTTAGAAATCTTATCAGAAAAGTGCTACAGTTTTATGTTGGTACTGCAAGTCTGTTTAGCACCTTTTTCACTTTTTCAAAGCAGTAGTGCAGTGTTTATTTTTGAAACGCTGGTTTCAAAAATCTACATGACCTTTTGAAATCTGAGTAAATTCCAGAAATATATGTAGAATATTATATATCATAAAGTAGACAACAATATATTACACGTGTGTGTACATATATGTGTGCGTATACACAGGATTTTAGTTTGGTACAGGGGGCCATGATACATCACCCACATAAACTCTGTATAAATCACCATAATTCTGCTGGAGCTTGTGAAGTCCTCGATTCTGGCAGTGAAAGGCTGTGGGTTACTGCAGGGTTTTTCCTTCAGTACTTTGGCATTTTGAGCTGGCTGCCTCACTGGGATGATGTGGAGCCAAGCGTTAGTGCTAGTGAAAGGAAGGAAATCAACGTGACCCCTTTCTCTCTAGCTATGCAAAATGCTATCCAAGGCGAAGGTAGCCCATGCAAGAAGTGCTGCCTTCTGCTGTTGCCCCAGCTCATGTGGACACACAAAGGAGTTCATAACCTCAGAAGAAGTTTGGAAATTCAGGGAGTTAATTCTTTCCAGTAGCACTGCTTGGCACACACTAGCACTCACATAACGAGAAAGCAATTGCACAGCCCTCTTCAGACTATAGCTGTATCCAGCTCTGAAAATAGTATTTTGAGCTTTGTTTCCCCTTTCCCAACTGGACTCAGAATGGTATGACATTTTATTTCAGCTAGCGATAAGCTCAGGATGGGTTATGTTTCCTTCTGGGGCTAGTGAGAAAGCCTTACTGTGTCTGCTTAAAACATTAGTTTAAAAAAGATGTTAATTAAAGTTTATCCTCTCTAGTGGGAGATGTTCAGCTCTAACCCAGACAAATCAGCAGTATGGACATGCTACAGGTGTGCCAGAGATTTAAGTGCTCTAAAGTTCTTAGAGAAATTCCAGGGCACAAGCTCATGTTATCTGTTTAAGATGAGCCCCAGGATTTTCTCAGATTCAAAAGCTATGCAGACAGCGAGCCTTCAAGTTCAGACTCAAGGAAAATTAGAACTTGCTGGGTACTCGTGTGCTTGAGCATGCAAGGGAACAAGGAAGCCACCAGCAGTGCCTGAACACACTGCCCGCAGGTATGCTTCCAGATGTCAGTCAGGAAGTCAAATGGACAGGAGGTAGAGCATGGTAACACCGTAACTGCTCCAGAGTCTGCTATTTTCAGAGCAGCACAGACTTAGCTGAAGTGCAGCACTGGCCCCCAGGCTACTGCTTTCCTGAGAGAAGGATCTATGATGCCATACCTCAGTAATTCATGAGAACTCTGCCTTTTGCAGTGGCAAAACAGTGCTCAAAGCAAAACCATTGTATTTCACATGGGTCTACACAAAAATGTCCTCAAGCACATAGTGTAGCAATGGATAATTTGCATTGCAAGAGCTCTGTGTTATTTTTCATTTGTAATCTCTAATTCAGCTTACTACAAAGCTGGACTTCAGATAATGATGACACTTCAGGTGTAAGATGTATTGATTTTGTTCAATCATTTTCCTCCTTTCTGGCTATAAATGTATAGGTCTCCAAATAATATAGTGGCTGTGAAAATATTTGTGACATCTGTACTTTAAATTAAGTATTGCAAACATCTGAGACAGTAGACTATCTGCTTCTTTGGGGTGATTTGTCACGTATCTTTACAATTCAGACATAAGTGACGGTGGCTCTGTGGTACATAACTGTAACAAGTGCTTTTAAGTACATTATAAAATCTCACCATGGCAACATCTTTCTGCACATCGTATTTATAGTGAGAAAAAGAAAACAAGCAAAAATAATATTAACCCTGAAACCTTTCTGAAATTTAGAGGTTGAAAGAGTACCTTAAGTCAGGGTTCTTTTTTCGTAGCTGGCTGTAGAGATCCTTGAACATGTGACCAGAGAGATTCTAATTGAAGGTAGGAATAGAAAGTTTTCTTCTTTTGATTTCAGCTTTATATGAAACTACCAAATACCTAGTTCTTGTTTGGGTCACTGTGACCAAATACAACTTGATTTTAATAGAAGACAGTTAGAAAAAAGATGGCATTTTGCTTAGCTCTTCTGAGACCTAACCACATTAGGCATGATGGAGAAACCCAGGTATAGTCATAGAAAAAGATAGCAGTTTGGAAATTACCTCTCAAACATCTTCCTGTCACCCTATACTCTGGCATCATGTAAACCTGGCTCAAAATGGATTGGCAGTCTTCTTGTAGGGGCTTTACATGCCTTTAAGAAGTGGCAGTGTTTTTTCTAGTCTCTTGCTACCTCATTTCTTCAGTCTTTTGAAGGCTTGGAACTGCCTGGGTAAATTGGGAGGAATAATTGTAAAAGAGTTGGTTAGGGTGCCTGCACTAGAGAACTGCACTTTAAGTGCTCCTCTTGGTATCATCTAGCAGGCTACAGCTGAAGAGATCTTCCAGATAACATGATTCAGAATAACATCAATTATCTGTTCTTGCATTTTCTCTATCCCTCTCACTATAGTCTCCACAACCCTGTGTTATAAGAACACTTATTCAAGCAGTGTGAAAGAGTGGGGGCTCAGCGAAAGGCTCAGATAAAGCAACTACAATGTCTCAGGCCACCATTTCTCAGGTGAAAAATGAAAAAGGACAGATTCTCAGGGAATTCATCACCTACAAATTCCTTGCAACTTTGAATAAATTTGTAGATGGTTTGAATATCTAAACAAACCATACCACTTTGACACTGAGGTATGGATACAGGGTCCAGAGTTTAACCACCTACTTTAGAAATTAGTGGATTTATTTCTTATTTCACTCTAGTTCACTCCCATTCATCTAACTTTTTTAGAACATGGTCTTTGTTTATATTCAATATAAATAGGGAAGGAAACGAAGGGAAATATAAAGAGATTCTGAATTAAACCCAAAAAATCCAACTATTTTTAATCCTTCATGAATTTTTCATTACTACTTCCCACAAAACACCTCCTGCCTTCTCCAAATGTTCTAAAAAGTGCTGCCATTCTTGGTAGATAAAAGCAGTATAAAATAATTGTATTAAGCAAAATTTCTTCTTTGTTTTTCTCAAACAACTGCTACGTAGTGACTTTCCATCCAGTGTCTTCTGCAGTGGGAACAGGTTCTTTAACCGTCAGGAGAGTAAAAGCATTTAGCTATGGTTACAAATCTGTACGGGAACTTGAGCACAGAGACAAACTTAAAGGGCTCATTTGCTCATTTACACAGAGAATTACAGCATAGAAAGTTCAGTCTGAATCACTCCTTTCTGTTACTGTTTTTTGGGGGAAAAAGTGGTACTGGTACCAAAGCAAGTAAGAGATGCTCGTTCTTTACGCTGTGCCCACCAACCTTCCAGCCATGGCAACCTGAGTAAATTGGAGTAGGGAAGAGTGTAGAGGAGAGGCCGTAAGACCTGGCTGGAATGATAGTATTCCAGATATCTCAGGCTGAAAGAAAAAGACAGTCTAAAATCTAGCAGAGATGGAATTTACTAAATATTAAGTTTAGAACTGGTTCAAAAACTTGTCAAAGTTTGGCTTCCTTCCTTTCTTTCAAAGATGTTTTCCCATATAAAATCAGGTGCTCTCATACAGCCTATCTTTCAGTTGTTTTGGTTTTACAGAGGCAAAGATTTCACCAGTTCCCCAGAAGACTTCAGAACAGAACAAACAGTAAACTTTCCAGACCATCTTTTAATTCTGTATTGTTATGTTGAACCTAGCACAACAGATTCCTGATCTATGAACCATTTAAATCTAGTAGGTTTTGATAATCTGCACTGTGGCACACACCTTGGAGCAAAATTTTTTTGCTTGTACAGACATCCCCAGTCTTATTCTATGAGGCTGCCTTAGGTAGGAATGGGATGGCACATGCTTGTAGGTTGAATCACATGCTGGAAGTGCCTAATCTGACAGCTGACATGATATGCAGCCATCCCACCATACAGGTCATCTGGATTGCAAGAACCACTTTATCAGATAAATATTCTGTGGCCGCTATGTTGCATTTAAACCTTTCTCCTGCTTCAGGATTAAATGCACAAGGTGCAGCCAGTGGTGAGCTGGTCATCTGTGCCCATCATTTAGGTCCTAGCAAAAGAAGGAGGCAGCCAATGCAGCGAGCATGAGGCAGGGACCGCATTAGTTTATTTTGGAAATAGTGAGTAATGCTTATCAAATCAGTTGATGTGGGGGTAACGTAACAACCTTGATCACTGATCAAAACCAACTGTGCTAGGCATTCAACAGAGATGGCCTTACTCAAGGAACACTAAGTGTAGAACGACACCTGCCTTTAATACTCGCTTTGCTCTTAGTCCAGGGCTCCGATACATCAGAAATGAAGCCCCTGCTAAGCATAGGTTGCCCTTGACTACTAAAACCAGAAACCTCAAGCTGCCTAATACCATGGCATGGGAAAGAGTGAGTGAGAAAATGTTTTTGTTCTGGGTGTCTTCTAGGCTATAGAGAAAGTGCACATTCTGCCACTCTGATGCTCAGAGTGATCAGCAAAGCTTAATTGTTTGCTTAAGCAGCCTTTGGAACAGTGAGAGCTAACAGAGCTATAAATTGGCAGGGCTGGCCAATGCAGCTGAACAGCAAAAAGACTTTCAAAGAGACAGTTTTGCTCCCAAGTGCTTATTGTCAGCTCTTTGAGTTAAACAGATTTTAACAACCCAAACAAAAACTCCACAGGGGAGCTTTTTACAAACAGAAAACAAAGGAGCCCTGCTCCAGCTACATCAAAGCTTCCAGTCCTGTATAACCTCTGGTGGCATTTTGTTTCATCCAAGGCCCCTAACTCAATGCTAATGTCAGTTTTCCCGCCTACCAATGAACCATTTTTCTGGAGTTTCCTGATCCAGCTTTTAGCTGACTTGAGAGAAGAAACAAGATTGCTTTAGGCAAAGCTACAACCATCCCCATTACCATACCGTGGCTGCCCTCATGAAGGGTGTCTGAGAACACTGTGCTGTCATGAAGTCTTAAAGCCTTAGGTGCCTCTGGATTTGTTCTCATTGAAGCCATTCTATTCAGGAGATTTCCCTTACTATACCAGCCACCTTCTCTTGTGGAGGCTGGGAGAACTGAGGCAGATCTGGGCTAGTGAATCTGAAGATAAGACGATAAAATTTATTTTATTCTTTTTTCAATTCCATTTTTTCCCCCAGCCCAATGTAAATAAGGGATAGTAACAAGAGATTTGAATTTATAAAAAGTTCATGGTAGTGAAATTCCAGGCACATTTAAGAGAGAACAGCATTACTTTGCATTTAGTGTGGGGTTTTTAATGCGGTTTTGTTCAGAATATGGCAACATCTAACACTGCAGTTAAAAAGGCGATGTTCTTGTCACTCTGGATAATTAATGACAGAGTAGGATGCAGCCTCATCTGAATAAGAGGCAGAACCATCTCATGGCTGCTCCACTTTGACATGACAGAAGGGAGTACATGCTGCACTGGTAAATCCATACCTAATGGAAAAAAATGCACTGGTTGTTAAAAAACAAGAAAAGAAGACTTAGGCAGGGTGAAGAAATGAAATATATGGTTGTATACAAAATGTTGTAGGTACAGTTGAGATTTCAGTGGCATGAAACCAACTGAAAGTTCTGAATCATCAAAACCCACAACATGACAGACCATCCAAAAGTTACAGGTTTTTTCTTTCAAAATCCGTGCTTATAGCCAAAAGACATTAATGAAATTGGAATAATTAATTTCTCAAATCCTTGTTATACTGCATAAATTTGAGGGGGAGCACTGAAAAGGGGAAAATGACAAGCCTCATCCCAACACAGTATAGCAATCTCAAACTCACTGGAGTCATCTTGATGCCTATATTATCACTTCAGTTTTCCTGCTTGCTTTAATTACCCAAGTAGTCCCATCAGTACGACATCTACTTCCAAACACATTGTGTTGCCTCCTCCTACTCTGCAGATCCTCTCCTTGCTGCTGGAGTGCTATATTCAACTCAGCATGGCAGAGACTTACAGCGCTGGTTGGATCTAGCTTTGAGTAGACAGTGAATATGAAGTGACAAAAAGCTGTAATGCAGAGTGTTGTATCTGTCTCAGTACCGCACTGTGATGGGAATACATAAGAATATGTCTGTAATATTTCACTGTTATTAACAAAAATCTTTAGAGTTTCTAGTTATTGTGGATATGTCAGGTTTTGTGTTCCTAACTTGAAATCCTTCAAAGAGCCACAAATTGTAGAAAATAATGGGAAAAAAAGGGTGTTTCAAAGTACTTTAGGTTAAGGGCACCTAATTTTTTTAATCTTAAGCCAATACGATCTCTTCCCTGTAATATGCATGTAAAAGCATGCAGTTATCCTCCTGTGTCAGAGTCTGTACTTCTGTACTCAAGAATAGGCAGTGGCAGTTGGTTAAGAATGTGTACTAGGAAGCACTAGTGCTCCACCACTGTCTTCAAGATAAGCACTTCCATTTGCTTCTGCCTGACAATAAGACTCCTCTCTTTGCTGAAGTCTTTCTGCGGTTAACTATATTTCTTTCAGGCCAGCAACTGTCTTCAGATTTTAACAGGCTGATAGGAGGAGGTGAAGAGAAAGAAGAATTCATCCTGTAACATCCATAATCCACAGAACAAGTGGATCAGCTGAGCTGGGAGAAAGATAAGTAAGGAAGAAGCTTATAGGTAAATGATGCAGTGGGATTTGAAAATGAAGGAAACTGAAGAGGATCCATCTGGATTGAGTAAAGGATGGGAAAAAGAAATATGGAAAACCTATTTTAGGGAATCAACATCAGAGCAAAAACTAGGCCACTGACTAAGCCCTGACCTGAGGTTAGGTAAGGGATCAGGATGTGGAAAATTACTGGACATTACATGAGAAAGTGCTGAACATGATTGATAACCATGTGAGAAAATGACTAAAATTACAGATAGTGCCATGCAGTATGGCTGGGTTTCACAGGTGGTTTAAGGGGGAGTTTTGTGAGAAATGAAGCAGAAGGCCCAGCTTCACAGATAACCAGGGAGGTGTTCTGGAGACCTTTGGGGGAGTAACATCTTGCAAGGCACCAAGGTAACTGCATCACTAAGACCACAAAAGGCCAAGATTACCTAGGTAATGGTATCAGAATTGGCAAATTTGGGATGAATGTAGCAAAACTGGGAGCGATGGGGAAAAAAGTAATTACGTGGGTGTTGTGGAGGAGAACAGGGCAGAGGACGTGGTAATAAGGCAGGAAATGAAAAAGGGATATTAAAGTACACAAACCATAGAATCGGTGCAGTCTAGGGTATGTGTTGGGCAGCCCTGCACTTGACTACCATAGCTGGAGCAAGACAATAAATCAAACCCACCCGTCTGACCATATAACTCAAGCAGAACCCGCTTCTGCTCCAGTGGGAATGACGCAAGCAGCGTGTTTTCCTGGGGCGCCATGGGACCACCCTCCCAGATCAAATGGCCATCCTGGTATCACTGTGTCAGTGCACAGTCCAGGCCTGCCAGCATCCACAGCTGCCCATCACTCTCAAACAACAACATGACTGACCAAAATAAAAAGTACTTCTGCACGGCTCAATGTCTAACTGGCAACCAGTGACAAGTGGCATTCCTCAGGGTTTGGTACAGGGACCGGTGCTGTTTAACAACTTTGATGGCATGGACAGTGGGATTACGTGCACCCTCAGCAAGTTTGCCAATGACACTAAGCTGTGTGGAGCAGTCAACATGCTGGAGGGAGGGGATGCCATCCAGAGGAACTTGGACAGGCTTGAGAGGCAGGCCCATGCAAACCTCATGAAGTTCAACAAGGCCAAGTACAAGGTCCTGCACCTTGATGAAAGCCAACTGCATCCTGGGCTGCATCAAAAGAAGCGTGGCCAGCAGGTCCAGGGAGGTGATTCTGCCCTTCTACTCTGCTCTGGTGAGACCCCACCTGGAGTACTGCGTCCAGCTCTGGAGCCCCCAACATAAGAAGGACATGGACCTGTTGGAGTGAATCCAGAGGAGGGCCACGGAGATGATCAGAGGGCTGGAGCACCTCTCCTGTGAAAGACAGGCTGAGAGAGTTGGGGTTGTTCAGCCTGGAGAAGATAAGGCACCAGGGAGACCTTATAGCAGCCTTCTGGTACCTAAAGGGGGCCTACAGAAAAGACGGGGAGGGACTCTTTATCAGGGAGTGTAGCAATAGGACGAGGGGTAATGGCTTTAAACTGGAAGAGGGTAGATTTAGATTAGATATTAGGAAGAAATTCTTTACTGTGAGGGTGGTGAGATACGCCATGGCATATGTTGCCCAGAGAAGTTATGGATGCCCCATCCCTGGAGGCATTCAAGGCCAGGTTGGATGGGGCTTTGAGTAACCTGGTCTAGTGGGAGGTGTCCCTGGCCATGGCAGGGGGGTTGGAACTACGTGATCTTTAAGGTCCCTTCCAACTCTAACCATTTTATGATTCTATGATTCTATGATTTAACCTCCAAAATCATCACTGACTTAAAAAAATTTCACTAAAACCTGTTGACAGTGGCAAAACATTTTTGCAAAGGTGATTTTTTTTTTTGTGTAAAAGAAATTCATGAACACTTAGAATTCTTTCCCAAAGACAGACTTGTGCCCTTACTGCCCACAGGATATGTAGTTTTTGTAAAGAATGAAAATAATTGTAACGATTCATTAAAAAATGTAAAAAGCCCCCACAAAGGAAAATTGTTTCACACAACTGTGAAATGGGACCTATGGGGCCTGAAAGAAACAGTCATATTTTTCACAGTTCACTAAATTGACTGTTCGCTAGTTCTCTTACTTGTATGGCCTTTTCAGACAATATTTTGGTACCTTTAATAAACTGGTCAGCTGTGAAGACCTCATCCCTTTCTTTGGTCTCCTCATCTCTGTACCTCTCGTTTTCTTAAGTTAAATGAATTATTGTATAATCCTGAATAGTGGTACAGACTTAAAAATATCACCTAGGATCATCCTCCTTTTCATTGTGTCTGTGTAGGCTGAAGAATTCTGCCTTTGACATTGTATGTAAAAGATTTATTTCTGTCATCAACTGGAGCATGCCATATATACAGATTCCTCTTGAAACCTCCATGGCTGGTTACATTTTTAACAATATCTCAGACTGTGAAGTACCTGACACATCAACCAGATACTTACTGTCTTTAATGAAAAATTATTTTTTATACTGTCATGTTAAAACTTGAAGGTTCAGATTCCAGCTGTTAAAGTACCACTTTCTCCCTCAGAAAGAATCTGGTCAAATTAAATACTTGTTTCTCAGGAGGGAGCAGAGGGGAGCGAGCACAAGTGCATACGTTCATTTTTCTGCTACATCAAGCCCTCTTTAATTATATGAAAATTGACAGTTGTCACAACTCAGAGTAATAGTTTTCAGTGTATAAATGACACCAAAGAATAGTGTAAACTTTTCTTCACTGGTGGTGGTTGCAAGGTCGCATGGAAAGGATGCAGTTAGTCACACAGCCTCTTCCAGGCACAAGAAGTAATTCACACAAGTTTCTACCCAGGGCTGCTGGCAGAGAGGCAGGTGGCAATGTTCATGGGGGACTGATGGAGCACTGTCATGGTTTGGGCCAGACTGGCCCAATCAGGTGGAACAACAGATGCTCTCTCTCTCCTGCTCTGCTTCCGAAGGGAGGCAGGAGAGAGAGAAAAAGAGAGACTTAAGAGATTAGAAGAAACTAAACTACTTTAATGAAATATTAATCATAAAATAATAAAAAGAAAATAATGAAATATATACAAAACTGTATCAAGCTCCCAGGATGACAATCACGTCACCAGCAGGCACTGGGGAAGTCCCAGACTGGACTCAGTGATGGACAGGAACTGGATTCCAGATCTGGATTCAGGATCGGGATCAAAGGAAGACGCAGAGACAGAGTCCTCCTCAGACACTGGCCATTGGAGAAAGAGGCCTGAACCTTTGATCCCTCAGCTTTTATACTGAGCATGAGGCAGATGGGATGGAATACCCTGTTGGTCAGTTTTGGGTCACTTGTCCTGTCCGCTCCTCCCCGCAGGTGTGACCCCTCTACATTTTTCTGCTTCCGACCCTCCAACGGGGCAAGTAACAAAGTTGGCTGGCCTTGGCTGTTACAGCAATAAGTATGAGCAAGAGCCTCTCTGCATCCCATTCCTTGGCATCAACTATAAACGTGGGTCTTATCACTCTGAGAGCCAACAGTTTTCTGCACAACATGCTGTTAATGTCAGCAGTTAGAAGAGGCCTAGCTAAAAAGTAAAGTTAGTGAACAAAATTGGTCCTGTTTTACCTCAAACCAGGACAAGCAGGGAGCTGGAGTACTGCCGGGCTGCCTGAGGAGCTGTACTATGTGTGTTCCTGATATCCCAAAATTAAATAGAAGCAATGGAACTTGAATCCTGCTCCCATCACCACCATTCCCTACCCCTTCAATGCATTCAGCAGAAATGTGACTGGTTTTTTGTAAGCTCATTTCTACAATTTTGCTCTTAGCATTACTAAGCAGTAATCACAAACTTTCAGAGGAATTTTAAATATTACAGAATATTCCTGTATGTTATGTGTTTACGTGCTCTTTTCTGCTCTTTTTGCAATAAAGAATGAGTTGCTTTGACTCTGGTGAAAAGAATTTAGGTCTAGTTCAGAGTTTCACTGCATATTGTTTGTGTTCCCAACAGTTTTCCTTCAAGGTACTGTCCCAGTCTCCTCTTCTGTGCTGGAATAGCAGATGAGGAAAAAGATGTGGACGTGTTAGATTTAGGATACCTGTAAACGTTCACATGCCACAGCTGCGGAAAACATGCCTTGTACTAGATAGTACAGTGTTTATAAGTACAGATGAAGTGTTTTGTGGCTGGAAAAGGGGAAATACCAGTGTCTCTATGGAAAGTATTTGAAAGACTTTCTCTACACTGTTGTTCCGGACAGCCATATCGAAATACTGAATTCAAAACACTGGAGATGCAGAGAGGGCATTCCAAAAAGAACAGGCACAAGAAGTCTGTTCTGTGACAGGCAGTTTAACAGTTTAGCTCATTTAGCTCAGTAAAGAAGGCTGAGAGGAGATACGATTCCTCTTGGAAAATGTATCTGCAACGTAAATACCACAGAGGAAGAAGGGACAGCACAAACCCAGTTGTTTGTAAACAGCAGCTAAATTAGAAGCAGATTTCTAGCTTGCAGAGAAGTTAGGTTGTGGAACAACCTCACGGTAGTGTCAGAGACAGACACATGCTTAGATGGACTCAGGAAGTACTGAAGGTCCAGCAGCATGTGGGCACTGACTCAACCCATTTGTTTCAGTCTCAGCTTGCTGTAAAACCATGCTGACTCCATGGTTTCGACTGGCTTTTAACCACAGCAAAACTTTTATCAAATTCTCGGGTTTGAACTTCATTAATTCTAAATATCTTTGAAGTGAATAGGAGAAAGTTTCTCACTTTGCTGTCTGAATGGCAAGTATTGGATCAGAAGTGCATGTCCCATCTTTTAGGAAGAAGAAAAATTCATGTAGTTGGAACTTAAAAATTTGGCACTAGAGAATCCAACTTTTTTGAAAGATAACAGGGGGAGACTGTTGATGTTTTAATTTTCTAGCTTAGGCTTATAGCCAAGCTTTAAACCTGTGAAAATAATGGAATGTTACAAAATATGTGACAAAGCTGCAGTGGTAACAGTACCATAATTCTATAGAAAATGTGTTCCATTAGTTAATGAAAATGAAATATGTAATTTTCCTTGCAATATAGATGTTTTCCATTACCTTATTTTCTCAGTAATCAAGATATGCACACAGTGTAAGCTCTGAGTGAAATGTGTGATTAGAGACCATTTAAGATACATATTTAACTTCAGAGAAAAACACGGAAAGATAATTAACTATATACCACATTCAGTATTCTGTCTAAGAAATGTGTTATTTCTAATGAGACTATTATGCTACCAGAGACACTCTTGTAGTTTCATTAGTGAAAAAACTTCTGAGTGTTAATAATGAAATCATATTAATAAAAATATGAGTCACAAAGTAAATAAAAACTGAAGGGCTGTGACAAACAACAAAACCTTCTGATGTCACCACCTATTCTGCTGAGGTATCAAATACACTGTCACAACTCCATGTAGAAACACTTCAAAGTTTGCAAAATTATCATTTAAAAATTGGAAAATGCCAAAATTTAAGATTATCTGTCTAGCAGTACTTGTATTCTTCATGCATACACATTTCATAATCTCTCAGAACTTTTTCCATAGGTCCTTTGCCTTTTTAAGTGCCAAGGGTGTACAGTTCTCACAAAAAGCTGTTCAGCACCTTCCGATACACTTTTCATGCTGTGTGTGGCACCAGTCTTATTTGTTTCTCGCTGTTCAAACCGTCTCAGAAGAGAAATAGTTCCCGCATAGACTTTTCTGTCTCATTTATCACTACTGTCTCTGAGGGCTTCACAATGACTAATTAATTTAACTTCACAAACTCTTGCAAGATAAGGACTGGCATTTAATTGAGGCACAGAGAGATGAAGGTCAAAAGTATCCCCTAACTTGGAGGTGCACTACTGAGATGCTCTGAACACGGTGTTTAGAACAATAAAGCTCTTTATGTTCAAATTACAAATCGTTATTCATCTCAGTTGCAATAAATAGTGCTCAGCATTTCTATCAATCAGAACCTAAGCTCAGGACAGACACCTAGGAAGTAAGAAATGAATGGCTATGAAAAATTAGGTTTAAATGCCTTGCTTAATGAGTGGAGGACAGGAAACCTTTGACAGATGCAGAGCTATAATGTGATTTTCTGAGGCAGCATTTAACATTCGGGACGTGTTTTCTTTTCCAGCAACTCCCCTGCCTCATTTTCAAAGATCACTGCCTCCAAGTTCAAGAACGGTCCATTTCTGTGAGCAGGAAATCAAGCAAAGGCAGCAGGAGGTCTGCACGGATGAACGAGGAGCTCCTGACTAAACTCAACCATAAAGGAAATGCATGCAAGACATGGAAGCAGAGACAGGTGACCCAGGAGGAAAATAGAAACACTGTTCAAGCCTGCAGGGATGGGGTTAGGAAAGCTAAAGCCCACCTAGAGTTCAATCTGATCAGTGACACAAAGGGCAACCAGAAAGGCTTCTACAAGTATACCGGCATGAAAGGAAAACAAGAGAAAACATGGGCCCGCTGCTGAATAGGACCGGGACCCTGGTGACAAAGGACATGGTAAAGCCTGATGTACTCAATAACCTTCTTTGTCTCAGTCTTTACTGGTAAGACCGTCCTTTGGGAATCCCAGGTCCCTGAGACTACTGGGAAAGTCTGGAGCAAGGAAGACTCACCCTTGGTGGAAGAGGATCAGGTTAGGGAGCTTTTAAACAAATTGGATGTGCACAAGTCCATAGGACCTGACAGGCTGTACTCATGAGTGCCAAGGGAGCGGCTGATGTCATTGTAAGGCCGCTGTCTATTATCTTTGAAAGATCATGGTGATCAGGAGAGGTTCCAAAGGACTGGAAGAAAGTAAATGTCATTTTTGTCTTCAAGAAGGAGGATCCAGGGAACTACAGGCTAGTTAGTCTCACTGCAATCCGTGGGAAGGTAATGGAGCAAGCCCTCCTGGAAACCACTTCCAAGACTTGCCCTGTCTCTCCAAAAACTTTCTTCCTCAGTTTCTGCTTCCTCATCCAGTTCTATTCTATCTCTGTCAGCTCACTTTTTCCAGTTTAAACTCATCTCTGTCATTCACTTTAATGTAGACCTCTCTGGTTGCTAAAATACTTTCCACCATCCTCCTTCTCTGAGCTGTCTTTCCCCTTCCCAGTAACGGTTTCCCAAATTAACTTCCTTCCCTTGGGTTCCCGCTTTTCTCCATCCCCACTGCCACTTCCTATGCCCTTCTCCCACCTATTTCCTGAGCTAGACTAAATGTTTTTTTAAAGGCTGAACTGCTCTGTCTGAAACTTTCTCTAGCTAAAACTAAGTAGCCTGAAGCAGACAGCAGAGAAAATACAACTCACGTGGCTGAAGTTTCTCAGTGCTTGCAACTGAAAACATGCTTTTACAAAGCAACCTTAATGAGACAGACCTACTAACATGCCAATAGCATAACTCTTTAAAAATGTCCAGGATTCCTAAATGCTGTCCCAAACAGCTGATGTCCATTACAGCACAAAATGGCAGGTATACTAACCATCCATTAAAGCATCTGATGAAAAAGCAGGAATTTTTCCAGGAAATACATGAAAATACTTCATGAATATGTTAAGTATTCAGAGACTTAAACTATAATATGCATCATTAAGCTTCTCTAATTCTAATGCCCAAGATATTGAAAACCAAAATGTGCAAACAAATACTGCCCGAAAATTAATAACATAGAGTGACATTTGGCCTGCAGAAACACACAAATCCCACTGATGTCAGTGCATAGCTCCTAGAGGCCATTAGTTGGAGCTCATATCTGCAACCATAAAGTTGCATTAACCGTCTATTTGTGTGAAGAAAATTAACTACCAATCTAAAGAATGTAAATTACTCTATTAAAATGTTTAGAGAATGTATGTGAAAGCAATAAATTAAGTCAATAAAAATCATAAAGCCACAAGTATTTTGTGAAAAGAAGACAGTAAATTTATAGTTGAAATTATTTCCATAGTACTGTTCACATACATACACATATATAAATAATAAATGCTGTGTTAGTGGCAAAAAAAGATTTTTAGGATGTTGTTCAATGGCTGACAAGGATGAAGTCAACTGAAACGTATTTTTAACCAGAGGATAAATCTTGTTTGAAGGCTTTATAAAGGAGCCTTATAAATTTAGACCAAAAGCCTGGATTTATTTTACGTACTCTAGACCTCACTTTGGCCTTTGATCACAGGAAAACTGGTGTAAATCTGGAATACCTCCTTTGAAACCAACTAAGGCTTTCAGAATTTATGCTCCTAAATCCAAGAGAAGAATTTAACCCAAGGGCCCAAAGCCAGCTTTATTGAGCAAGAGACATTTGGTCTGGCTGCAGGGGGGAGAGGCTGTGGCAGCTGCCCAGCTTTTCTCCCCAAGAAGTGATGTCAGGCTATTCAGCACATCCCTTTGGGCATCAGACATCATGGGAAATAGCCAGACTCTCTTCTGAATGGGAACTGTTAGAGAGAGACAGCTGGCATCTCTTTCAGAAGGCTCAGGGGAGATGGCCACCACCTAAAAATGCCTTACTGGTTGTTGGCCTCTTGTTTCAGGGCTGCTGTGACTTGCCCTCAATCCTCATTCTTCTTGTAACACAATATAATTTAATTTATGGCCACAAAAAGTACAAGAAAGGGAAAAGATGAAAAATATTATGCTAAATACAACCAGCCATATACTTGAAAATGTAAACATCAAACTATTCCCTAGATGCATAATTACAGGAAGCTTCAAAGAGGGAAAGGCACATTTTTAGCAAATATATCATATTTTGTATATGCTGCTTTGCCTGAAGGACAGTCTGGTTTTCTACAGGAGCACAGCAAACTGCTATTAAAGGGATCATCAACCAGAGTTAGTGGCTGATCACTTGGAGCTCCCATGAGACATACAGAGGTGTGACACGGAAAAGAAAATAAAAATACAAAAGCAAATGTTGCCCATCTCCAGCATGCTTCTTTTTCCTTCCCAAGACCCTGAAGGCTGGTGTACCAAGCCACACACTGAAGTGGTGCGTAACAGGAGCCATCCTCTGATGCGTTGCCCCTTCCCAGCTCTATGAAATAAGTGCTGGAAAAAACATCAAGAAGAAATACTTCTGCTCCTACTCCATGCTGTTAGTACCATACAGGGAGCTAGAAAGGCTGCACTGGAAGGCTGATTTAATAGCTCCAACTGGTAATAAATGCCCTTACCAGGCTCCCATCCCACCCACTGCTGCAGTCCCATCTTCTGGGAACTGCACTGGGCTGCTGTAAATGTCTCCTCCTTTGGCCTGTGCTCTGAATCAGATCCCAAAGTCCTGTCTCTGTAGAGAGACACACATGTAAGCCCTGTCCCCCGTGAATCCCCACGTCTCCCTCCATGCATTTGGACTACGCTGCCAGAACCAGCTCATAGTCTTTCACTGGCACATTCCCCTTTGCAGGGCGGAGAGTTGACTGAGGTGTCCACTGCTTCCACTGAGCCCAGCGAGCGCTGCGGAATGGCCTCTCTCCATGGAAGCTCCGGTATTTGCAGCATGAAATTTCCTTTCAAACTCTGACTCATTGCCTCCTTCTAATGGCCTTAATCCTCTCCTGTTGGAAGGGAAAGGCATTCTGTAAGGTGGGCTGTTATGACTTCCTTCATCAGTTTGTAAAATCTTTAGCATATCGTTACTAGCAGACCCAGTCTGTTTTTCAGAGCTCTGGTAGAGGAAAAGTAAACAGGAGGGCAATGGCTGTTTTACTGTCCCAGTTTGCTGCCTTGGGCAACTGCCCGCTTTGACTGTTCCATGTAAGAACCACCTAAAAGCAAGCACTGATGAAAAGTTTCCTGAATAAATGTCCAGGCATTCTTTTTATCATTGTTTTATTTTCTAAAGCATTTTTCACCTCAAATAAAAAAGCCCAAGAATATCAATACTGACTAAGATTTTAAATGTTTGACTTGTGTGCTCTTTCTTAACAGCTTTCACTTTCTGAAACGTGTTGGTCTGTTTGTGGGGAAGAGCAGCTCCTTCTTCTGTTGGTATTCTTTGTACTAGCTAAAAAGATACCTTGGCCAAAAGATGCTGAGGAGTAGATCTAGTAGGTTCTTTATGAGTGGAAAGAATATTTTTATAGTTCCAATTTACAAATTAAGAGATTTCTTACTTAACTTTTCTAAACTTTTTGCTTAGATAAATGGAAAAAAAAAGCCAGAATGCTAGTAAGGCTACAATAAAAAAATCTGGTAGCATAAGGATGAGCTGAGACCAACTCTCATTTGTGCTCCGGTGTTCATCTTCGGACAACGCAGAAGAGAATCGGACACAGAGCCCGAGGATGCCTCTGTGAGTTAATTTAAACTCATGTTTAAATCTCCTTTGTCTGTGGCAGGCCATTTTACCTCTGGCAAGTAGTTTCTGGCGTCCTAATTCCTACATATTCATGGTTTGCATTTATTATCTCCAGCCCTCTGTAATGATGTTTGTTTCAGAATGAGTGTGGGGTTTTATGTGGCTGCATTTGATTTGTCCAATGCTTGAAAACAAAGGGACTAACTTAAAAAATCAGTGAAATTATTTTCTTGGATTGTGAGAGGGAAACAATAATACTTCGCTTCTTACATGTTAGGAAGACTTCCTCAGTCACTTCACTTTAAAACGTTTTCATTTAGCAAACGGAGTTTGACAAGAACCAAATCCTTGGCATAATGTAGCACTTCTCTCTTTTGAATATTTTTTTCTGTTAAATGACTGACCTTCATTTTTTTCCATTTTTTGTGGGCAGCAGTAGAACAACATCAATATTTTACATTTCTGATAAGGGAATTTTTTATTTTTAATTATTACCCCAAGGCATTAGTTGTACAAAGGACCTAAGGGTAAGTTTTACTAGCAGATAAAATTAGTAACTACAAATAAACTGCAGGGCTGAAAGGCAGAAAACTGCAGAGGTGATGAATGAAAAAAACTAATGTTATATGAGAGAATTCAGTGCCAGCCATATTAAAAATTCATCTTCCTGAAATATAGATTAAAAAAAAAAATACTCAGCATGCATTAATGTGAATCTATATGTAATAGTTGGCTAAAATTTCTGCCCTCTTTTACAAGTGCACTGTCACATAAACAGAAAAACGTGCAGTAAAGAAATACAACAACATAGGAAAACAAAAGACTCTTACGGTAACACATAAACATAGATTTCTTCATTCAATGTGCCTAAATGCAATATGATTTTTTATGTAATATTTGCTATTTAGCAACTTTTTTGTAGATCGGGGAATCTGCTGACTATTTCCCAGTAGTTGAAAGGCTAACACTCGTTAGATGATTCATGAGTTGGAAAATACAGTCTTGTCTTTCCTTATGCCACACGGTGTTTGATAGCCAGAGTCCCTTCTATGAGAATTTAATGAAGAAATATTTCAAAGCAATTGTTTTGCTCATCAGGTTTTTCAGTCTTCCTTTACGCTGACAAGTGAAGCCTTAACTCCTCTCCAGGGCTGGATTCAAAGCCCACTGTAGTCACTGCAATGACTCCCATCGACTATAACAGGCCACAGACAAGAGCCCACATGCGTAGGGTTGAGCTGGGGATGCAGAAACCCTGTTGCTTCAACCGCAGCTTAGGGGACACAACTCATACAGGGACACTTTCCTGCATTCACTTAGAAAGGGTACAGCATGTACTTCCTTTGTGCCTAGACAACCCTCCTATCTGCTTTTACAGAACAGTGGAGGGAGAATAATGTTCTGAGCACGGGGGTGAGAAGCAGCAGAGCTGTGCCAGGGCTGTAAGTGCTCCTGGTTCTTTCTCAAAGACCTATGCTAGGCAAGGAATGGGTTACTTGACCCCATCCCTTCTTATGTCCTGCACATAAAACAAATACCTTTCTTTACCAAACTATAGATTAACACTAAACTGTAGATTAACAATTCAGTAATAAGAAAACAGTGATTCATATGACTAAAACATGAGTTGATCTTGTCCACATTCCTCGCACTCCTGCTTTACATTGTTCTACTGCACTTGCTTAATAGCACTCCCTACTACTTAAAAAAAATCTACAAGGGATAAGATATATACACCTATTATTATGCTAAAGAGCCAAAACAGCATAGTAGCAAAAAGTGTAAGAGATTCTGTTACTTGTCTTTTCGAAAACAAGTCTAATGTAATGCAATGCGTGAACTGCCTTTTAGAACAGTCGTAGTCTCCTGCTCTACTAACTCTCCTTTTGTAAGGGACTGGATTTAAGACACAGTTTTCAAGAAAGAGCTGCTGTCAGAAAGAGTTGTTCTTCAGTTAGATTAACACGGAAACATGTCCAGTTATTCCTACCATAAAACAGTCTTCTCTGGCACGCATGTTCTTTGAATTAGTTAATCCCAACAACACAGGAACTAAAATTAAATACATTTTTCCATTTTATTTTTGTTCTTAAAGGGAAAAAAATAAAGAAAATATTTAAGATACAACATATTCCTACAGATATCAATCTACCGATTCTTTAAAATTTTGAGAAAATTATAAAAAACTACACCTATATATGCTCTAATTTTGTCAAATATGTGTGTTTTAAGGATGAGTTCTCAGTTTCCAAGTCTTCCCATTACTCAGAATGGGAGTATAGAGTCCATGCTGGTGGCAGAATATTCCTTGAATTAAGACTCTAAATGTCAGATAAAACAGCCCAAACACCTGGCATATTACCTTAATTCTACACTGCAGATTTGTTTTCATATAACTCTTACAAATATATTTTAACTCATAATGATTTTTTCTCCTGTTGCACCTTGGTTTTGTCAATCTACTTCCAAGATCACCCAAATCTCAATAAAATGAGAGGAAGCCTAATGCTATTTTGATTTAATTATTGCCTACAGATTTCATAGTCCCCCCCTTTCAAGGAAGATTGGCTGAGTCTAAAGCCATGGCCCCAGCTGTCTGTTGGGTGGATCATGATGGGAGTGTGGGTAAAAGCACTTCCTGCGGGGTCTGGGTAGATGGCTGTAATGGTTTCCTCAGTCTGTAGCAGTTTATGGAAACTCAGAGTGAGAGAAGCATTTATCATCAAAATTCTTCTCTAGTAGGGTATTCTCTTATATTTGTTTTTACTTTAGTAGTTTTGTACTGCAACACCTGTGCTAAAGCACCATCCTTATATCCAAGTGGACTCTGAATTTTAACACCTATATTTAATTTTGAAAAGTCTAGAAAATTATAGGGTTCCTTATATTGGTTGTTTGGGGTTTTTTTTAAGGCACTGAACATGTCTTATTAACATAAGCACGTTAACTGTGCTATTAACGTACCGGAAATCACAGTTTGAGGAATGGTTGTTATCAGGACTTGCTCAAGACCAATACTTAGGTCTCCTAGGAAAGATACATATTTCAGCAAAGTGAATGTATGCTCTAAATGGGGAGGGAAGGAGACTAGAAAGGGGGAGTTTTTAAACCAAATAAATACAGTAAATTAGACGCAGTCTGGAGTATGCTATTGCAAGAACTAAAAGTAGAATTTCTTTAAAGTCTAGTTCAAAGTTTTTCTTATTATGATGTTACTTAATGGCCCTTAATACTTAAAATGTATTTGTTCTAAGCAAGTGTTTCAAAGCTTCATATGTTGCTCCTTCATGGACACGTTCTAGATTTGCTATATGGACTTCTGCTTGCAACTGTAATGGTATGGGAAAAATACACATATCAGTGAAGTGCAGAGAACTATTATGAATTAAAACTGCATTAAAAATTCAAAACTTCAAAGGTCAATAGCTGTTGCTTGACAAAACACAAAACAATGATTAAACTAATGCTTGAGCGCATGTAACTTAAAAAATCTAATTCCTGAACATAGAAAAAGCAATGAACACATAGTCAATGGCATTAGTTTCTGTGCCAGCTGTGGTATTGATTTCTAGCCATCAGTCAAAGTGGTGAAAGCCGAGCCAAAGAATCTGTTATCATTATTCTTCCCAAATTTCTATATCGTAGTCAGTCTGCTAACTTCAGGGTACACTCCAAAGTTGCATATTTTAATATACACTCTTCAATTATCAAGCTGTACAAATAGCTCTATTTTCTAATACTCATTTTCATTTTTCTTTAATTGTGAGACATGTATTCAGCAGATGTCTTCATCTCATCTCTTTTTCTCCATGTCACTGACGTTATAAATTAACTCCTGGGTGAAATTTAAAGAGGTGTAACAGAGAATTTTCCAAATTTTTTTGTTTGTTCCTCAACAACGAAGTTACTTTAAGTAAAACAAAGGAATTCTTCACAAAAGATCCTTTGCATTTTTATTTAGGCAAATTCTGGGGATGCCTATGTTTGGAATTAAATCCTTAATGATATTCTGCTGGATAAACATGCTTCTCCAAAGAAATGCAATGAGACATCTTGTGTATATTACATTCAGCTGTGGACAGCATTCCTTTCACTAGTTTTGATTAATATGCCATTGCATCCTGGTAAGATTAATGAACTGTGAAGGATACGTGGACGCTGCCTCTTCATTTCAAAGAAAGAGTGTGAAGAATTTAAATAAACATAGCATTTATATGGTGTATTTTGTCAGGATCTGATTGACTGTTTCTGCCTTAAAAAGCCTGTGGGTTTTTTATTTGTTGGCTTGTTTTATAGGTGGTTTTGGAGCTTGCAATTTTTAGACAGTAGTTATGTTGGCCAAAAGCAACTATGAGCTATTATTTCAACAGGCAATGAAAACTTACACTAGATGAGCTGATTAGATTGGAATTAGCTACCAGGTAATGGCATGAGGTTTTAGAGGTGCTTTGAAAAGACAAATTCATTGTAATATGTTTTCTCTGAGAGTTGCTATAAAACATGAGTAAAATAATAGAGTAAAAGGAAAAAAATCTAAATTTGAAAAGAAATAAAAAGATCTGGATGCAGCTGTAGCTTTTCCATTACATTACAATCATAAAGAAAATTTTAATGGTCATCAATGAATTGTAGGTCTGATACTATTTCTAAGTTTGTTTTCCATCTGTAAATTTCGGCTTAAGTATTTTTTTACCCTTGAAATCGTCCACAATGCCATCTCCAGTAATTACAGTCAAAACTACCTCTGTCAGCCACAGAGAATTAAATTCACTCAGTGGCTAGGGAATGTTTCTAACAATTGTTTCTAATGCTTGTAAGTGACAGAATGTTATATCCCTACTGATTTTAAAGTAGTACTTTGTGCTACTAATATGCTATTGGTTAGAAACAGCTAATAAGAATTAATTTTTAACTGAGAAATATTTAAAAATAAAAATCTCCTTTCTGTTGCTTTCTCATTCACTATACTACCTTAATCTCTCTGTGTAGACCTACTTTACGTTCTGAAGTATGTGAGCTATATGAGACTGAAGTATGACTAGGAGCCTTGAGACTGGAATGATGCTTCCCCGGAAATCAACCACGTAGAACCGTGGAGTCAGTGGCACGTGAATTTTGAAAGTCTGAGGAAACACCTGTGATTTGTCCCAAATTATTTTATACATTTAACAGTGAACTTCAAGGTTAGCTCTCTATGTAGTGGTGTCAGGGCCATCAGAGCAGATGCTTTCTCTGGTCAAAAAGCTGAAAGGAGGAGCCAATCTGAAAGCTGGGTTTTATCAAGCTTTAAACAGCACAGGACTTCATTTCCTAGGATATTCTGACAGATTTAGAATTTTTATTTAAATTTTTGCTAACTTTGTGAAAATCCTTTTGTCAAAGAGATCACAGTTGTCAAACTAGAAATATGTTTGCTTTGCATAGTTTTAGGTGAGTTTGCCAGAACAGGTTTAAACCTGCCTTTTTTCCATCAGGCTGGTGGAACCCCTGGGCCAGATTTTTGCTATCATCTACAACACAGTTAGCAAAATAGCATATATGTCACTTAGTCATATGTATAAGTGGTACCTGATGGTTCAGATGTAGATAGAACCTGGGGAATTATTGCACTCGACGCAAATCTGCCACACTCAATTTTTCACTTGGTTGTTCTATGTTACTATGGTATATATTATATAAAAAGCCATCAGTGAAAGTTTGGCTCCTGGGAAAACAGGGGCAAAAATCTTGCTGGCTTCAGCAGAGTTGGGTTTTCAGGCAAAGTGAGTAGAAGTCCAATTCAGTGGCGATGCTGATGCCCTTGGGGACTGCTTGGGAATAGTGTGAAGAACTCCAAATGGCTCTGTCTAACAAAAACATGCTGCTTTCTCTCCTATGTCTGTCCCACAGTATGTTCTTTGTTATCATCTGTGAATCATCAAACATCCTTTGTGACGTTTATATGGTATAGTTATAAATAACTCTAACACTTGCATGTTAAACAGAAGGTGATTTACAAAGTGCTGCTCAATCTGACAGCTGTTACTACAGCATAGCCAGAATAGATGACTTGCAAGTTTATTTTAATTATAGATAGGCCTACACTGAAATACTATAGTCACCTATTTTGTACTGGGACTGCAAAATAGTGGTAAATAATAGCATGAGCTCTGTCTGTCTTTGTAAAAGAAAGAGCGCTGGCCTTCACATAGTTAACTTGTTTTCAAGTATCAAATTTTCAGCTGGCTTTTTAACACGTTTGTGATCAAGTGAATCCACTTACAGAATTCGTTAGACTTCTATTCAAAGTGTATAGAATATTCAGAAAGACCCATTTAAAATACGATGAACCAAAGTCCAGTCTTCACTGGGAGAAATTCACCCATCAGTCTAGGACTGGTGACAGTACTCAAGTACTAATCCCAGCAAGTTTTTCTTTGAGGAAAAACTGCTATCGCTAACAAGAACAGTTCTGCATTTGTCCTTCAAATGCTTCTTTTGTGATACAGTGAGTCAAATCTATGGAAACAAACAAGGAAATGCATCAAAACTATGTAATTCAGTACTGTAGAAATTGCCTTACAGAAATAAGGAACTGTCCACAGGTCTTGTTTTATGGATTAAGCGGGTGAATTGGAAGAACTTGGCTCTCTGGTGGGCTTCCCCACATCAAGAGGACAACTTCCGAAAATACTAATTCGGAGAACTCTTATGCAAAGCCTATAAAGTCCCTTACATCTCCCGAATGAGTCAGAATAAGAGTGTTACACGATATGGATCATAGCTCTGACCGTGTATAGTGACAGTTATGAGACTAAGCTTTGAACAGTCTTTGAATTTTGATCTCTAGAAGATCCTTGCTTACAGTAAATATTGGAACCTTTGTAGCAGTCAGAAAAGTTATATTGTTCTTTCATGAATATGTAATTGTAATAACCTATCAGAATAATAGGTACTCCAAAAATAACGATGAAAGACAACTTTAGTATGTGCACTGTAATATCTTGCACTCTGTGTTTCCTAAAATAGGTCACTGACAGAGAATCTCTGGTTCAATTTTAAATGGTAAACCTTAACAGAAACCACTTCACTTATCTGAGGTGATGTGACCCTCTAACTGAAAATTACACAACAGTAGTTTCAGATACTCCTTTCAGGGCCTCTGTATTTGGACATATTTTGTCATGAAGTAATTCTTACAGTTGAATAGCATAATAACGTTACATATACTGTATTCAAACTTCAAGCTATAGTAAGTTCATTGCAATAGCTTAGCTTGTATATTAATGTTCTTATGGAAAGCCTTGTCAGTTCTGTCAGTCTCTCAAAACCACTATAGCCCATCAGGGCTGACTTGTTAATCGTATGCCCTCTGCTGCTTTGTAGCAATGGTCATTTTAAATCACCCTCTGCCTAAATGTAGATACAGATGGAATCAATTAATTACTGCTTGCCGGCTCTGAGAATGATCATCAATGCAATATAGCTAAGCAATACTAATCTCTAGTAACCATCTGGAACTATTAAGACAAACTGCATCTCCTTGCCCAGGGGAGGCAAAAGTTTTGGAAGCCCTTGAGGCACATGGCCTCTCTCAGAGCTGCCTACAGTTACAACCAGCTGACACAAACACCAAGAACAAGAATTGGGTCTCCAACACAGCTTGTATTACTTATCCCTTTTATGAAGAGCTGAATGGGATTTTGTGGTAGAATGTAACTGTCAAACTTAGTTTTTGGTGAAAACAAGCAATGCCGTTGAAGGTAATAGCAACTCCAGGATCAGTAGAAGAAACAAAGAGCTTGCTAAAAGCCTGGGCGTGATCCTGGATGGACATAAGAGGACCAACGAAATGTTGAAAACCAGCAGTGGGTGCAAAAGCTGAGGATTTAAACTCCAGATTTGCTAATTAAAATATATAATTTAGTATTACTTCACCCTGATAAACCTCTGGGTTTCATGGGATCCAAACTGGAATTTATATGGCAGGGATGGTAGCTTTGAGCCCACCCAAATCCTGACATCCAAGTCTCTCCAAATGAGAGGAACACATGCCAGCAGAAATCTGCTCAGAATCACAATTTTACTACACTATTTTGAGGGTTCTTTGCTCATTGCAGGGAGTTGTAATTCTTTCTAAAAAGGTAGCTGTTTGCAGTAAGGTAGTATTAGAGTGCTCTCAGAAAAACCACTGTCTTTGCTATCAAACTGGCAACCAAGTCTGATTCAAAGCCTAAGAAAAGACCCATCTCCATTGAGTTCGATGGACTTGCTTTTGAATCCACAGATAAAAGTATTCTTGCATCTTTTAAATCAATTTAAGCCTTCTCCTTAAATAAAGCAAAATCCTTATTATTTCTAATAATGATCGAATTTAAAACAAGTAATTGCTCCTTAAAAGGATGCAGATTTTTAAACTTTATTCACATCTTGCAAGTGCTTGCAAAGCCTAGCAACTTTATAGTATTGAATACCGACATGTGAAACCACCCTTCTTTTCATATTTGTTTGCAGGACCAGTGTCTGAATCTTATTTTTGGTACTAGAAGATTTGTTTTTACCTGAAAAGCTTAAAATAGGAGACCTGGAAATTGTATTGTTCTTTCTTGATGATAAACTTCACCTCATAAGGAATATGTTTTGTTACAGCTCATCATTTCTTTGGAAAATTCTCTGACACCAGTCTCTTTACAAGCAGAAACAGGAATTTTCTGTCTCTCAGAAGAGAAAGGGCTGAGGTAAGATCTGTTTTATTTCATAAATGGAAGATTGGATGAGACTTTCTTAGCCAAAGAATTCTTGTTTAGGTCTACATTTTAAAAAGTACTCCAAACACATGGCTAACATGAAGCGTTTGAGTCAGGCTGTTGGAATCAAAGGAAGTATGAAAACCTTAAAATGCTGCAAATGTGTGTCTGCCTCTCAAAATCTGTATCTGAAGAATTATTTTATTCCAGTATTTCACTGGTTTTGGTAAAAGCATTC
Source organism: Burhinus oedicnemus (assembly GCA_008921705.1). Classification (NCBI taxonomy): domain Eukaryota; kingdom Metazoa; phylum Chordata; class Aves; order Charadriiformes; family Burhinidae; genus Burhinus; species Burhinus oedicnemus. The sequence continues at coordinate 751,918 of VFFE01007078.1, read as the reverse complement.
AAACATATGATTCAAATAATCAGAAAAATTCATACACATATATTTCAGTGTTTCAAACATGCAGCCCTGAAGAAGGTGGAAGGCCTCTCCGTATGTCTCTGGGAATTATAAACTGAGAGAGAGGTGTAGCAAAAGCACGTGAACCTTTATAAACCCATTTAGCAGATTTACCTCTTTTTCCCTGGAAGCGGATGCATCTAACTTTATGAGGTACGATTCTAGCTGCTTGGTATGCAGATTAAGACTTTTGCTAAGCAGGGTTATTGTTGGTTTATACTATGCCAATGAATACATGAAAAAGAGCAAGATTCATTCATAAAGTGAGTGGAAGCTACAGGAAGCCACACAAGGGGAGGCAGAATCTCCCACCTTGTGCTTTATTTTCATTTGTTTCACTTTAAGGGTGTTGTCTTTAAAAAAAAAAAAAAAAAAGGCTTGATATTTTATTTTAAAAAAAATTAAAAAGGGAAGAAGCATGTTTGTGCAGCAGGGGGAACTTGCTGTAGTAGACAATGGCTCATGAAGTACACGGCTTCTTTACAGGAGTTGATTCACGTCTGGCCAGTTCCCGTTGCCAGTGGAGAAGGTGTCCAGCTCCATCTAAACCTGCCTTGAGAAATTACTGATGCACAGACCTTATGCTGGCCATCAGTACAAGCCAGCGGTGAAAGCCATCTCAATGCCTACTTTTCTTTTTCACACAGAATTTGAGATTAATACGAGTTTTGTCCAAGTGAGGTATGGCTGTTCTAACAGATTAAGAGCAAGCGCTGACTGCCACCTCTGATTATGTTGCCTTTAAATTGATCTCTTCTATGTTTAGAAATTCAAAGAAAATTTTGCAGATATTAGCAAATAGGAGCAAGAGAAAGTATTTAATTTGGGGATCTGATTGGTTTTTAGGCTACTTTTTGCACGCTCACTCTACACGATGCAATTCTTTTCAGGCTTCCCTTCATGCAAAAGCATGACATCCATTAACTGGAGGGAAATAATGCAGGCATTTAAATGCAAGTGACTAATCTGGCCCCAGTCAAACCTTGTGAAATGCTGAGCACTAAAGCCAATAGAAAGAAAGGATGGTTGGCACCTTCAGGCCTATACCCTGTATCTTTTCCTAAGCAATTCATTTCTGCTTCCTTTCCTGCAGTTCCCTGCTTCCTTTCCTGCAGTTCCTTCCATGTTCACTCAGGGATGGATTTCACCCTTAATTGAGGGAAATTGTTTATTATGCAGAAAAAAATATAAAATTGCATCGTTGGTAGATAGGAATGGCAGCTATGTGGGTTTTGTTTGGGTTTTTTTTTAAGTGCTGTCATAAGACCTATCTTGGGCAAAAGCTGGTAGATTGAAAATTTCCTGACATCTTTCCTTTCAGCAAATTGAACTCAGAATTTGGAACTAACCTTAGTATTAGGTGTTTCCAAGTAATTGATAAATGAGTATCAAAATCCCTTTTCTTGGCAATCAAGAAATGTAGCAGCAATTATTTTCTTTTTAAAGATATAACAATAATGGACTGTTTTTCCATAATTGCATTGTCAAGGTCATCAAAATCTGAAGGAAATCATATACTGCCTCTGCTCTGCTTGCTGTCTCCACTGCTAGAACTATTACTTCAAGTTTATAATGTTCTATATATTTCTTTGAGAAACCCCTACATCTCTTTGAAAAAAGATCTTTAAGCCTGATAAGACCTTGAACTGCTTGCAAATCTAATGCAGTATTGGATTATCTCTTTTGTCTCCTTTTTGCTGATTAGAAAGAATTATTTGTCCCTGAATGCCAAGGACAGTTCTGCAAAATTGGCTGAACAAATGAACCAACAACCCCAACCTGTATGCTTATCCTCAGTATAAGAAAAGAATACAGAGAAAAATAGCTCTCTGTGTGTGTATACAGAGACAAGGAGAGAGGAAAAAAGATACTTCTTTTTGCTGGGAAATGATCTTTGACATTTTTGAATACCTAATACTCAAAGAGAAAAAACAAAAATGTTGCCTTGAAAATAAAATAAATAGGCAATTTAAATGCCAAGTCCTCATCACAAAATCTTAGTGCTCTGGAGCCTGGATGGCTGACCTTCAGAGAAGCCATGGGGTAGTAAATAGATGTGAGGAGAGAAGGGACTGCAGCAGGTTGGAGGAGGCAGGCTCATCACTGTGGTCACATCTCTGTGATTCGTCATGATTGCCAGCCCCAGAGGGCAGCGGAAGCCACACAGTACTCTAGGGTTGGTAGAGTAATCTAGCAGCACCAGCTGCTCCAGGACAGGAGATGTGCTGTCCCCGAGTCTGATTAATTTGGCCCAACGTGCATGCATACCTTGAGACGCTGTGTACCAGAAAGCCACAAAACTTGCACACACAATTCTTGAGATTAAAATTAATTTGAGATAATTTTAGGCTATTGTAGTTATACTTTGTTGGTTGAAATCTGCTTGGACCTCCTTTCTGCTTAAGTGTGAATCCTTCATATAATCAAACAGTAACAGTAAATTCAACAGGGAGTCTCTCAGCCACGGCATTAGCACACAGTTGTCCATGCTATTCACTGGTTTGCACAGTCTGCGGGTTTGGCGTAGGCCAGTAACACCAACCCGCATGGCTTGGGTGACAGTACGGGCCACAAACTGTTCCCAGCAAGCCGTTCGAATGGTGCCACTCTGTCTGAGATCTGAGAATAGTTAGCTGTGTGGACATGTGCTCTGCCACACCATTTGACCTCAAGCCAGAAATTATTCCCAGTTCATTTCTGTTTACTCATATAGTTAAGGTCTTGTCTGTGCTGAAAAAATCTGACTTTCCTATTTGGCAGCTTGCCTGCATTATCCTGCCTCCCTTTCTCTTCCACTTCAAACCACAGTGGAATCCTGTTTTTCAGTTACTAGTTCATATAATACTTTTTAGAAACTTGAACCTGAATGTTTTAGCTCTCTTTATAAGAAATCCTGCTGCATGTTGAGACATCACTCTGTAGCACAGGTAGGGTGGTGCTCGCTGTTCCACTGGTGTGCCAGGAGAGCAGAGCACAAAGAGCACCACAACATATTTGGGACATTACTTCAAGTCTTAAAATCCTAGAGACCAAGGACTGAAACTTGTATTCAGTGACAAGGAGCAACACAAGTGAAAAGATTTTCTGTCCTGAACTCGGAGAAAAAATAGGCTGCAAGTCTAAGGGCTAAAGCATGGAGAATATCTTCCCTGTGCATCAAGAAGTTCTACATTTGAATCGGAATCTTCTGCAGGGCACAACACAGGGCTGAGTTTTACAGATATGGTTTTAGGGTGCCATTAAGAAGAGGGAATCCCAGAACCAGAGAACTGAACCAAAATACATAATATTTCTGGAATCATTCATTATGATCATGTAGGAAATCTGGTTTTTAAGTAAGAAGTATAGCTGCCCAATATTGTGTAAGAGCCATTATATGCTTTTATAAATCTGTCACAAATTGATTCTCCTTAATTTAACTTTTCAATTAAATTATTTATGCTTTTATTTAGCATTGCAAGAAGCAAGTGAAAAATAGGTTAGACTTAAAAATTCAATTAAAAAAGCAGTCAAGTGCTTAGTTCTGAAGATTCTTCTTTTATTTTGGAGGAATGGGATTTTGGTTTTAATTTAATTGTCAAATTCCAGAACTATCCTAAAACTACATAAAGCTGTCTTCATTTCTTGACTTAAGTGCATGGAAAAAAATTAACCTCCATTCTGTGTATTGATTCTTTGGTCTGAAAACAGCAGATTAACATTTCATATTATTTAGTTTATATATACTGTAATTAAGACTGATACACTGTAATTAGTCTGCTTCAAATCATCTTCCGAAGTGTCTCATAAATTAGATTGAATCCTGTTTACTTTTCTTTCCTAATACTGATATGAAAAAATAATTACATTTACAAAACAATATATCTGAACCTACCAGTCATGACACTTCTAATAAAAGACAGAAAATCTATGGGCAGGAACATTATTTTCTTGATAATCTATTATGTTCTTGTTTCCTCCCAAAGAGATACACAAAGTGCAATGCCCAAATGTTAGATAAAATTTAGGTTTTACCAGTAGATCCAGCTTATGATCCAAACTAAATTATCCTCAACTTAGCTTTGTTTGAAAAGCTATAGTTTTCCCTCTCCATCAGTCCATGCTCTTGGGTGATAACATAATGCTGTACCTATTAGGTTGAGGATGAGTTTCTAACAGACCTTTTAATGCTGTGTAGCGACACAAATACGGAAGTTGTTATAGTTCCTAAATATAGATGATATAAGGGTATTGCAAACACTAGAGCGGAAAAGGACAAACCCTGTACTGATGATGCTAATCAATGTCAAATTTCAACTGTTAGGCAAGAGCTGAGGCTCCCACAAGTTGTGTAGTCACCTGCCTTCGCAAATGAGCAAAAAGTCATGCGGGGGTAACTACAGCGTGAGCAAAGTCCTGAGGGGTAAATATTCCAAAGGCATATAGCACTTTAGCCAGTGAAGTGACTGATAATCAGATAGGTATTGCTGATTATAGATAAGCATTTAGCAAAGGCTGCTTGTGACTTTTGAAACATTTAGCTCAAAATAGTGTAATCAGACAGGACACTGGCTGAAAACTGCAGAGAGCTCACTGCATATATTTCACAAATACAACAATTAAATATTTGTGAATTTTACAGTATGTCAAATATATGCTCCCTACACTGGAAACATGCCTCCTTCAATTTTTCCTTTGTAGGAAATTTCTGTCACAAAACATTTTATTCAGCACTTAAGCTATTGTACTAAGTTATTTTTCACCATGAGACAATCTGTTGAACTTGAATATATTTCTGTCATCTTTAATCTTTGTAGAACATTGTACAGACCGTTTACATTTCCCATTTTGTTATTAAAACCACCATTCAAAATAGTAGGTTTTTATTTGTTATGAAGAATTCTGTTCATCTAACTGACACCTATACACTCCAGAAAGCAGATTTTCCTGTGTGTTTTCACAGGGGATGTTGAATTGTAGAATGTAGATTGTAAAACAGGATGGCTGACATGACACCAAAGCAGCACTTTATCTCCTGTACTATCTCTTCTCCAGAGTTCCTTTTGCAGCACATTTTTCACTCAGTATACCTTCATTCTGTTTGTCCCCTTGTAAGTTTTAAGAATCCCTTGCCCTAATGTGGCCATTTTGCAAATGGCAGTAACTAGTTTTATCTCTGTTATCAGGTGCTATGTATGTGTAGTGCTTTATCCTTGTTCCTGATGAAAAAAATTGTAAATTATTACATCTGTGGTGTATGAGCTGTATTTGTCACAGTTTTTTCCTATACTGCTTTAATCACAGCTTAAATTCAGTTAGTCAACAGAGCTCTTCTGGTGAAAACTGAATACTGCAGTGAGGCAGGCTTGACGTTTTTCATCAGGCTGCAGTAAGATTACTTTTTTATCCTGAATTAGTATGTGTAACTATTTCTTTAAAAACAAGGATTATGCTATTTTCATATCTGAAGAACACATGAAGGATCACTTAAATGGACATTACAGCACTGTAATGAACTAAGTAAACCACACTTTGTATTTCTGACATATGAGGTATTCATTTGGAAAAGAACTTCTTGGCACTGTCTTAGACTGATAGCACTTCAGAAAAAATTGCAGATGTTGAAAGTAGAAAAAGTAAAAATAAGGCATTACACTTAAATGTTTATGTTGCATTACATTTGTTTAAAATAACCAATAATATGCAATTATGCAAAGCTTTCTCGTGGAATATACAGCATAATTCTAGAAAAGAAAGTCTTGTTATGAAGACAACCTGACCTTTCGGTAGGTATGAAAGGTATGCTTATACCACTGGACATATCCAAATCGTCATTCTTAAAATGCTAGGATACTTGGTGGTTCCACCAGCATGACTTAATCTATATATTAATATCCATCTGGAGATTCACAACTTCTTTACTAGTGAGCTTCCTTGGAGATGCTGACCAATATTATCTAAGAAGAAAAAGAGTGATTTATCATATTATCCTAGAGTTTCAGATCTCTGGAAATCAAGTAGGAAGTCAAGTCTACAGTAAGTCTTACTCAAGGAATGCTAAAAGGAATACATGTGCATGCACAGAGCAGTAAATTGCACTGTGAGTTCAGCATATCTTAAAGGCATCAGACTTGCTAAGCAGTATGTCCACATCTGCTTTTTTCCTGAGGTTTCCAAGACAGCTATCTGCATGCCTAAAGTGCAATGCATCATGCATTACAGGGAGCCGGGGTATAGGTGCCCCTCATTTGTACACCACTTTATGCAGTGGCTTGAATGAGTTAGACTTCACTATAAAACTCAAAAACTCAAAAATATTGAAAGGGTAATCAAACTACACAGGTAAAATGTGTGTAGCAAATAAATAAAAGATATTCATTGTTTTGGGGTTTTTTCCATTTTAAAGTTCAAAATATAAAGCACTGCTTTGTCAAGAAATTCCCTTGATTACCTTTGCCTTTATCACTTGTGACAGTAATAACCATCCTCACCTCACATGGCTGAGTATACCAGCTGAGTATAAATCAATACCTCCCTGCAAGCCCCAAGTTCCAGAGAAGTTCACCTTCAGCTTTGTGCCAAACCCTGAAGATAAAGCTCACCTCCATAGAGGATTATTTGTGGTCTGGGTTTACAGAGCAACTGCTCACATCATGTGAAATATTTGCAGTAGGTGTTAAGGCAAAAAGACAACAGCCTCCAAATTTCTGGAAGTCCAAATATCAGTACTAGTGTGGAATCAGTTAGTGAGTTAAACTAGGATTATCTTGAGAGGCTTACCAGAAATGCTGAACACCAGCAAACGTTCCGGACAGAAACAGCGAGATCTGTCCTGTAGCATGTAAGGTATTGTAAAGTCTTGGAAATGCGCTAGAGCGTCTGACAAATGGAGTTTCAGATATCAAGCTGTTAAGATTTAGACAAAAAGTGATCTTCATATCCTTGCCTTCCATTCCAGATTTATGGGATGCCACTGAATATTCAACGTATTTGAATCAGAAAATTGGATTATTTGGTTTATGGAACAAAATTAACGGTCAGCTGGCGTATAATTAATCAATTATTTTAGTCTACTTGAATTTGGAAATGCAAACTCCTGAAAGTAGGCCTTAGGCAGTCATTTTTAATAGAAAACCAGCAGATTTTAAACTCAGAATTTTTCCCTAATACTTTTATGACTGTGTGATTTTTGAACTTTGTCTGATTTTCATGACTTGCACTATTTTCCTCATGGAAGCAATAACTAGAAAATAATGCACACCTGTGCATATGAATATTCATGTGAATATTTAAACAAGTTTGTGTCCATGTTCTTTTCTCCCAGTTCTTCCTTCTGCAAATATTCCAATGAATACAGTCAACATTAGGAATGCTGATGAAAATTTTTTTTTAAGAGGATTAGTACTTTTTTTTTTTTTTGCATTTTGTATTGTACTGTAAATGTATAGTAGAAATTGTAATAATTTGGTCAAAGAGCAGTGACAAGTTATATGTCACAGGTACAAGAACAGCAAGGCAGGCTTCATGTTTCTGAGTCCAACTAGACAAATAATTCTTATGATTATTTGTTGACTATTGTCTGTTGATAGCAACCGAATTGAAATAAGGCAAGGTCATCTATACAAAAGGAGGCTTTATGTGTAAAGTTGAATTCCCAGAACAAATGCTTAGTTATTGGTAGCCATTCTGAACAAACCACTATGCGTGGCCTCAGGTTCCCCTTCAGGTTAAAACTGCATAAAGCCGGTTTTGGGGTTTGGTGTGTTGTTTTTTTGTTTGCTTCCCCCTTCGCCTCCACCAGACAAGGCCAATAAAGCTTGGGAATGGGACCTGGCATCGCTAAAGAATAGGGTTCTCCTGACTTGCCCAACAGGAGAGGTCTGTGTTAGCACTGACCTCATGGTATTCATTCTCAATGCCACAAAAAGAAATGCATTATGTAGTTCAGTGATGATATATTCAGTACTACTTGACATCTCTTACCTCCATATTTTGGATTGGTTTTGGTTGGTGGGTGGTTCTGCTTTTTAAGTGGAAAATGGCGGTAAGGTTTTTCTATCTTTCATCATATCTAAAACTATTGGGTCCCTCTGCACACTTTACTATTGGAATAAGAAGTATAGTTAGAGCAAGCAATTTAGTGAGGTTGCATCATAGACTCTGCAGGACTGGTGGCAGCTGGCCCAAATCAGAGAAACCCCACACCGTACCCCAACTTACACTGCAGAGACCAATATACAGCTCCCCTTGTCGAGAATGGAGGAAGCCCAAAGAGGCGACAGGCACGTTTCCTCTGCTCTTAACTATAAACAGTGAAGAGCTGTACCACATTCCTTTACAGAACCTTTTCCACCAGTGCCATGCTGGGTTTGTATTCAAAGGGCATTTCACTTCAGATTAAGTGGTATAGGCTTTAATATTTTACTTGAAAAGAGTTTCCAGAGTATAAACATTAATGCATTCATTAATAGAAATCATAATACAATCCAAATACAATTAGTTTAAAGCCAATTTATGTTTAATGACATAGCAGTTATCAAAGCTCAATTACTCTAATTAGAATTTTACTCAGTAAGGCTCATTTTATTCAGTAAGTGTTTGCTCAACACTTCACAGGATGAGTCCCAAAGACTAACAGTGATTTAGGTTGGTTTTTGTTATCCGAGTTTCTTATTTACATATACTCAGAAAAGAAATGGGATATTATTTATCCACTTTTTAATAAAGTACCTCAATAATTTTTGCACAGTTATAGCAAAATACCTCCTTTATAGCAATCTGTGAAATTAACTGACTCACGGTTATCTCGCTTATTTGGTAATATGCTGCTTCCATCCCTCTTCAGTCAGTGAGATGTTTCTTGCTACAAACAGGTTTGTAGCTTTTCCCCATATTTGAAGCCACTGACTTGTAGTGTTAAAGTACATAAAATTTACTAAGTAATTTATCCTATGTTAGATTTTTTTTTTCCACTGAACTCAAGTGAAACAGTAACAACTCAATTTATTGTAATAAAATCCATAATCAGCCTCACCTTGGTTCTTGGTAAAGTTATGGCTTTTATGGGGATTAGCTCCATTTCTAAACACATTAAAGACAAGAAGGTGATTGAGCCAGCAGGGATTTAGAAAGTGCAAATCATGTCTGATCAACCTCATTGCTCTCTTTTGGATGAGGTTACCAGCCCTATAGAGCAGGGGAGGACAGTGGATGTTGTATACCTTAATCTTCAGCAAGGCCTTTGTTCCATAGTCTCCTTATCACCAAATTCATGAGATACAGATGGGATAGATAGGGCGGGTGGAAAATGGGCTGGAGTGCTAGGGTGAAAGTATTGTAAGCAGTGGGGCTAAATCCAGCTGGCAGCCAGTAGCTAGTGGGGTCCCTTGGGGATTAGCAGTGGGACCAATGTACTTTAACATCTTCAATAATGGCCTGGAGAACAGAATGAAGTACACTCTTAGTAAGTATGTGCCTGACCCAAAACTGGGGGGACCAGTGAATACACTGGAGGGAAGGGCTGCTCTTCAGAGGGACCTGGACAGGCTGGAGAAGTGGGTTGAGCAGAACTTCAAGAAATTCAACAAGAGAAAGTATGAGGTCTTGCATCTGTGAAGGAATCTCATGCAACAGTGCAAGCTGCAAGGATGCTGCTCTGCAGAAAAGTGCTTAAGTATTGCAGTAGGTTTCCCAGCAAGGTTACAGAATCTCTGTCCTCTGAGGTGTTCAAGAATCGGATGGACATGGCCAGACATGGCCCTGATCAACCTGATCTATTTAGACCTGTTCGGAGCATGCAGTTGAACTAGTATCCTCTGAAGGTCCCTTCCACCCTAAATTTTGATTCTATGACTGCACGTTGCTTATTATACAGTGCACCTTGTATGTATGAAGACTTTGAAGAATGCAGCATTTTTTAAATTTATATTAATTTAGGTAACTATGTGAAGATCTATAGGATGGCTACTGCAATGTCTTTTTTTTTTTTCTGTGAGTTAGAAAACTCTCTCCACTCTGAAAAAGGACTGTTTCATTGACTTCAGCTCCAGAGTAGTGACACAAACATATTTTATAACTTCTCTAATTTCTCACTAAAATACTGATTACTGTGTTTGTGCAACTTCTAGGAGATACAAAGACAGCATAACCTTAACTGTATGAGAAGTATGAGATAAGAAAAGGCTCTAAAAGCCACAGTCCTTAAAAATGGGCTTATCATCTTAAAGAATATGAGCTATACCAATGCAGAGATCCTCCTTTAAAATAGTAAGTAATGAAATCCTGAAATAACTGACTTCATGGTAAGGGTTGGTACGATGACCCTCCATGTGTTATTATGCACCACAATATGGAAATAAAGCTAGTCTTGAAACAAGTGACCTGTAGAAAATTGTCCGCTACTTTTCTTTCCTCTTTGGTAACATTGGATCCCTATTTGCAGTTAAAACTCATTTGTGAATATTCTAAATTAATACCGACCAACCTGAATACAACCAATATGTACTTCCCTTCCACATGATATATAAACATGATCTGTTTATATAGGTGTATCTTCAGTCCAGCCTGGGAAGGTTGGGGTTTTTTTTCCACACAAAAGAATAATGGATTTAAAGTTAATTACAACTGGCAGCCAGAAGTCCTACGGGATAGTTCTGGCAGCCAGAGATTACTGAGTCATGGGGATGTTCTGGCCGCACACCTGCTTTCTCAGAAATGCCATCTCCGGCTGCAGGAGCACAGCAACACAAAACAATGTGAAAGGACCTGAAACTGTGCCTGCAGAATACACATATTCCAGGAAAACTAATAAAAGCGTTCAAATTAGTGTACCATGAAAAAGGGAGATGACTAATGGGATTACAAGCTCAGCATTACTAGAAAGCATAAAGTCCATTATAAAAGTTTTAGGAACTGAAGTCAAGCCTTCTAACTTTTTCCTATAAGCTGTTAAATCATTTTATTTATTTTACGTAGCGCCTGTACAAAGTCATTAAATAACAATCAGTGGTCTCAGTCTGCTCAGTTAGCTAATGTGCCTGGATTGCATGTTTTACTGGTATTATAGGCATCTTCTATAACAAGGAAGAGTGTGTGAAAAAGGGAGAATTGGAAAGCTGTCTTAAGATGGATTGGATTTAGTAACAAGAACTTAGGAACACCACAAAAGATAGTCTTGTATTGACAGGACAGGCACATGGTGTTAAGAAGACTTCCAGCTTGTCAGAAAGTGAATGCAGAAGTGTAGTGGCAGTGCCTAGCTGGCTACAATGCCCGTTTTTCTTCCACAGTCTGTAGTACTCAGTATGGTGAGGCTGTCTCAGCATACTCTGTAAAGCATGCTTTCTGCAGTCCTACACTGGGACAATTTTCTCATGGATAAGACTGAGTCTTTAAGAGCTTTTCTATGTCGAGCAGGTTCTTTTTGTTCTATCTATAAAGGCTGGAGCAAAAGAATCTTGTGCCAGCTGAAGCAAAAAATAGCATTTTTACAATCAAAGTTGAAAAACATGGGAGACAATTTTATATGGCACCACTAAAAGATAACAGAGAGCCTATTAGCAGCAAGAAGTGAAGTGTCTTATTATTAAATACATATGTCGTTTCAAAGTGCCCTTCCCTTGCTTCACTCTACAGTTTGAAAAATCTTTTATAAAGTGGCATGTTTTGACCATGGATTGGAAACTTCTCTGAAATCTAGTTAAGTTCATCTTTTGAAGTCTAAGTAGGATTATTGTTATATAAATTTATACATAAATATATGTGTATGTACATAGATCATTGTAGTACAATATTTAGTGATTTAATACATTTTATACAGCTAATGCAAATAGTATCAAGTAACTATATATATATATTCAAGAACTTTTCTTTTTGAGACAAACATTTATTTCTTTCATACCAATAAATAAAATGTGAGGGACAATGGCACCTGACTACATTTCAAGGTCATTGAATGTATTCCTATTTCCACTCTTATTGTCACTGTTGGTAGCCAAAGATCTTAATTGCAGGCAGCTTTTCTGACAGCAAATGCAGCAGGTTTGTAATTTTGTTTTTGTCAAGGGGCTGCATCTTGTAGCCTGACTATATGCAGAACAAAGGAGGCTTTCAGCTCTCCAGACCTTGAATTAGTCTGAATCCTGGCATAAGTTATGAGTGGCTTATTGGGCTTCCTCTAATCCATCAGCCGATTCCATTTAATGTTCTGCTATTAATCTGCTCAATTAATTAAAATCAATATCTTTATGAAATTTGCTATTAGAAAAGACTTATGGAAAGAAGATCCTCTGTCACCAGTATGTTCCATGGTGATAATGGTAATGCTATGAATGATGGCATAAACATAAGTTCAAAAGTTACCAACATTTATAAAAATGCCATTAGAAAGGCTTGTCTGACAGGCGAGAAAAAAAAAAAAAAAAAGAGGAGAAAGTAACCTATTGTATTTAGAAAACATCATTGTGTAAAACATTATAATGGAAAGAGTGAATATCTGCTTTCCACAGTGCAGTCATTGAGATGCTGAATTCCTTCCAGGGTTGCCTGATTGCCTGCATAGGCTGAAAGAAAATACAAAAATAATCAAAAAGACCATGTTTGCATCTTCCAAGATAAAAGGAAGCAAGGCAAACAGTTCTTTATCCGTGGGTTCCACAGCAAGGGGATCATTTACTTATTTTGAGTGTGTTCTGTGAAAGCTTCTGACGGGCAAAGCATTGTCACACTGGAGTGTACACCCCTCATAGTAGTTTCTCACCCCTCATAGTAGTAGCTTGCGTTACCATTAGTAGTACTCTGTTGGTCATAAATGAAAGGTCATTGGCCATGAAAGAAAAATCACTTTGTTTCCCGTTCATTCTTTATGCCTTTTGGATTGAAACCTCATTTCTGTTGACCATTATTTTGATGATTGTTAATGGTTTTCAGTTAGAAAAGCAAGGTTATTTTGGGGGTTTACAGCACTACCTTTCCCATACCTGCCTCACAGAGCTCCTAGGAGACTCAACAAAACCATGGCATAGTAGACAATTTATGCATATACTGGGAATTATTTATATTGAAAGATTTCTAAGCCAATATCAGAAAACTGGGGGGGGGGATCAACACAAGCCTCACATTTCTCTTGTTTGTCCTTCATGTTGTTGAGGAAAGAAACTATTTTATTCAAGACATAGAATTAAAACAGTTATTTAAAATCCCTGTGAGGGCAAGAAAACATGTTGTTTCATTTAGCTATGATCGTCAGTCAAGTACTCATTGTAAAACAGTGGTTCACATTACTAAAACAATGAAGAGATTAAATTTTTATTATGTGTATTAGGCTGACAAAACAGAAAAGATGAACATAAAATGAAGTGATTAAATTAAAACCTTTGATTGGCTCTTCTAGGAAGAATTACTTGCCTAGTCTATTATGTCTGTATACATACGTGAAGAACACGGGATTAATGTACAATTACTTTATCACTATGCAGCTTCTGTTGGTATATTGAAATATGTGAATGGATTTGCTTTGTTTAATTCTGAGCTATTGAGAAATCAGCAAGAAAGGAAATCAGAGGTCCTTAAAAGAATTAAGAGTCCTTAAGAAAATAGCCATTAATTTAGGGGTGCCCACTTCCTGGCTCAAATCTGATTAGCAGGCTTATTTCTCTCGTATTTCAAACTCAGAAGGACACTAAATTGTTGAAAACAAATCTTATGTCTACAGAAGAAATATGAGCTGCCTGCAGCTAAAAATGGAGGGATGCCAACAAAAGAGCTTGTTCATACGCCCAAGCTGTAGCCAGCTGTCCCGGTGTTCTTCCAGCCCTGTTTTGTGAAGCCACACTGAGGACTAGGTGAGGGGAACCATTCTAGCTTTAACTATATATACACAGTTTTTTGCTAGGTTATTTTAAAGTTGTAGCAGCCCTTCAGTCTGACTCAGAAGACAGCTGTGAAGCAGCGATGCTATTGTAATCGGTGGGAAGGAGGAGGGTGATACTCCTCAACAAAGAGGCAGGAAAAGGAAAACGGCTAGGGGTTGAAATGAGCACACTCTGAGCGGTGTTATTGCTGAAAATGTTGTCTGGTGACACCACAGCCACAAAGAATAGAAGGCTACAACTTGCCTGAACCACAGGCTTCCTGGGATATACCTGAGGCATGTGGGTCACTGAGGTATTAAGAAAAGTGAGCCAGGCACACAAACCATGCAGAATTTTAATATTTTTGCCAGGTGTCTCTGTTTTTTGTGTTAAAGGATGGTGCATTGTTTCAAAGGAGCTACTGTGGATTACTGTAATCATAGGCTTGTTGAGGAGACTATGCTGTATGGCAAATAGGGCAGTTGGGAGACAGCTGGACTCAAGGTGGAAAAACCTTGAGTATGGCCTGTCCAAAAAGTGACAGGACTGCAGGATACATGAGAGGACAGTTTTGAGGGATTCGCCAGAGACCCATGGCACCACTCACTGTGTTCTCACAGCAAGATGATGGGAACAGGCTGATTGCAAAGCCTTGCGATCCAGGGTAAAGATGGAAGTGACCCAGCAGCAGAGGCAGGGCCTGGCAGCTGGAGGGAGTACCCACACAGAAGCAGGTGGTACTAGGGCTGCTAGTCACCCCTGAACCATCACAACATGACACTCTCTTCTTCTTATGTAAGAAAATAATTTGCACGGCTAATGATTCTGTCTATCATGCCTTTAATAAAAGAGCACTAACAAAACATGTGGGTGTACTATAAATGGAAGGCATACTACCCCCTCATAGTCCTCAACAAAATCTACACAAAAAGCAAGTTCTGCTTAGCTTTGCAGGAGGAGCTGGAGGAGAAGCAGTAGTGTTTCACCATGTGAGCAGGATGGCGTTCTTTTTACTCCAAAAGTCTTGTTTTCTACTTCCAGCTTAACTTCTCTCCTAATTTAACCTACTGAATAGCTTTTTGGAATGGGCATCACTGGCACCTACTGAGCAGGGTACCTGCATACTCCCATGTGAACCAGCAGCAGGTCCCCTGTGAACTGTTGGCCAGACTAAGTGCTTATTTATTGAAAAGGACTGGACAGAAATGCAAGAGCTTTGGGTGGGGACATTCAGCTTATGCATCATGTTCACCATTGCCATACATAATATGGAATTAGACATGCTGTAATATTTTGGTTACTTTGCCTCATAAAGTTAACTTACAATAATGTTCTGCTGAAATGTTAGTAATCCATGGAGCTTTTTTTTTCTTAAGATGTGAAGTATCAGTTACTGTGAAGCAGAGGATCTGTTAGCTAATCTTAGAGTTGTATGTCTGAGGTTCATTTGACTATTGATTTTGTAGATACGGACTTGTTACAGACTTTGTGAAAGCCTCTTAATCATTTGAGAAATATTTGTGCCTCTTCACTTTTATAATTCTTCTGATATTTCATATTGAAAATACTGCCATGATCACTGTAGCTAGAAACAATGAATTGATAGTAATGTCACTGATGCAGTAAACTACAGCCATAAATTTGTTCAAAAGTACATGGTATATGACCTTAAACTGCTTATTTCATATTACCATTTATGTAACTATATTGCTATATAAAGCTGGTCCAGAGAAGAGCAACAAAGCTGGTAAAGGGTCTACAGCACAAGTCTTAGGAGTGGCCGAGGGAACTGGGGTTGTTTAGGCTGGAGAAAAGGAGACTGAGGGGAGACCTTACCGCTCTCTCCAACTAGGAGGTTGTAGCGAGGTGGGAGTCGATCTCTTCTCCAAAGTAACAAGTGATAGGACAAGAGGAAGTGGCCTCAAGTTGCGCCAAGGGAGGTTTAGATTGGACATTAGGAAAAACTTCACAGAAAGGGTTATCAAGCACTAGAACAGACTGCCCAGGCAAGTGGTGGAATCGCCATTCCTGGAGGTTAAGACGGGTGGACATGGTGTTGAGGGACATGGTTTGGTGGTGGTTTTGGCAGGGTTACATTTACGGTTGGACTCGATGGTCTTTAAGGTCTCTTCCAACCTAAGTGATTCTATGATTCTATAAAAAAAATTACTGTTTTGGAAATATTTTTAAATACATTGATCATTCATAAAACACAATTATTCACTTATTTTAACTCAAATAATTCATTATACAATATATTATATTTTAAGTATATGTTGGAACTATAGGTTATTTGTGGTATTTATTTGTGTATAAGAAATCAGGATTGATATAGTGCAAATGTTAAGATTTTGTGACTTGAGGCACACACTTTCTAATTGTGTCTGAAACAGCCGGCGTACCTGTTGCTGTGTAGGTTGCTGACTTGCTTAGTTCCCTAATGAAGTTGTGTTTAAAGATGTCATAATTGTGGCCAGTAGGCTCTAGTATCTCTCCAAAACCAGGACAAAAATTTCTAATACATTAAGAAATAAAAAATAATGGATGCCGTTTTCCAGAAGTTCACCTTCAAAACAAAGAGCTAAAAGGATCATGCACCATATGCTACCTTGAACAGTGCTTATTTATGCTTTACATTTCTGAACAGTACATGATGTACAATGAAACTACTGTTCAGTCACTTAACAGGCATAGGATTAAACAAATTTTGTGTTAGGAAACAAAGTAATAACAATTAGCACATTTCCTAGACAGGAGCAACCCAAACAAGGAAGTCATTCCTCAACGGAATAGGGAGAAGAAAAAGGAAACTGTGGCTATGTGATACAAAGGTAATGAAAGTTACTTTGCACTATGTAGCTGGTGTGTAATTTTGGATAGTTGCCCAAAATTGGCATTGGCTGTAGTCCATTTTTTTTAAGCTTGAAGCAGCATTCTGGGATTGCAAAGTTATTTGATATTGAATTCAGACAGCAGGAAAGAAAAGAAAACTAAGGGCCAGAGAAATTGTAAATAAAAAATAGATTGCACCTATCAATATCATCTCAGAAATTCCACATACAGCTTTTTCTGCGAATTCACTGCACATTCATCCTGTGCCCTGAAAAAGTCAAAAAGCTGTTTCACCAGATATTTAGAAAGTATGTGGAGTGTACAGAGTGTTTTTACATGTTACATTACACTGAATAGAACATACGCTTTGGAGAAAAGAAAAATACACGAGTCTGAGATCAGAAAATGTATTTTTAGTTTTGTCTGATATTGAGGACTTGGGTAATTTTATATTTTAGCTCATCATTGTAGCTGTGTGGAATGGAAGAGGGAAGTATTATCGTTATCCTTTGAGAAGGCTCTGATTATTTTTGCACAGAAAGGACTACTGCTTTTGCTACTCATTTTCCCAGAGTGTTAGCAAAAAATGGAAAACAGAAAATGGAAACAGTCATCTTCTATGTCTTTTTCTTACTATGAGAGCAGGCTCTTAGGAAACTGTAAAATAGCCATACAGTTGAATTTCAGAAACACCTGACAATGCCAGGGCTCGCAAACTAAAGTACTTTAAAACCAGTTTCAACTTAAAACTAAAGTATTATTTAAATGTTCAGTGGACCTCCAAAGCAGTCCACTGAGTGTCTAAATCAAACAACAAAAATCTTGTTCATTGGTAATGTGAAGTGAAGTGTCTGATACTTGCATAAAACTTAGTATATGTGGTAACATTTAGTCCTGTTAGATAATAATCTTTTCCACAAGTGACATTCAGCAGTATGATACCAAAACCCTTAAAAAATTTTATTTCATTAACAGAGAATAGTTTATTTGGCAGAGGTAACAGGTGCTTAGAGTAACTTGTATCTAGTTATTAGTCCCTAAGCCTTGTAAAAGTAAACTTAATGACTTGCAAAAAAAGACGAGAAAAAAGCCAGAAGCAGTCCTATTTATTCATTCCTTTCTAACAATTTAATTTGTTTCTGTAAGAGTCTGCTTTACTTTGTTCATCTTCCATTAATCTCTATTTATCTTGGTAAATAAATGAATGGTATAGTCTCCCATATTTAAATGTCAGAGGCAAGGTAGATTTTAAATCATTTCCTATACCAAAAAAGGTCACATGGATTTTAAAGTTTGATGTAACTGAGAGTATCTGACTGAACTATTGAATAACACTTTTTTTTCACACATGTATACTAATAGCTTCAAGCAACAGTGAACAATTGCCTTTACAGCTTTAGTGATTTTGTGACTGGCCTTCTGATAGAAGACTAACCTAAGGGGCTTTGGCGTTTAAGACACATTTTTCAGTGACAAGGATAGTTGATATGTTACCACTAGGTATTTTCAGTATTTGGTCGCTATTTCATGGAGATTCTTATCTGAAAAATGTTAGTCTTGTCATCTGTATTTTTAAGTTAACTTGTTGTAGAAGATTGTTCAACAAAGCAGTGTAAACAGTTTTGTTTCTCTAAAAGTAGTGCTAGGTCTGGTTACCAGCACTTCAAATGTTATATATTAATGCCATCATTTACCATAGCAAAAAAACTGCACCTCCCTGAAATAAAAAGACTTTCTAAACAAAGGTCACCTTTCTATCTGTAAATATACTAAAATGCCTAGGAAAGATGTCAGACTACCGTCCCCTGTTCATACCAGTATCAGCAGAGATGCTAAACAGCAATGCAACCTTCTCTCCTGTTCAGAGTCTCCACTATACCCCTGCAGGTATGAAAGGATACATTTAAGAGGTATAGCAATTACTTTGTAAAGTGAACTGTGCCCAAGAAGGCTGGTGAAGACATCTGTAAAAGCAGGAGAGGAAGCCTACTGCAGAACCAAAGGACTGACCGGGGACAGGCCTTCAGAAATCACTGCTGCTTGCATTCTGCCCTCCTCCTCTCTGAAAACCCTCCACAATACCATGTGAGTTATGACAAGTAGACATTATATTAGTTCCCTTTATTTAGTTAGATGGAAATTATCTGACTCAAGACAGCTGCCTTGACTGCTTGGACTTCAATAGATTCCCTGATCAGGTGGAAAGTTGCAAGGAAAATGAGATTCAGTAACTCATGGTGGTGCAAGGAGATGTCAGTTGCATATAAGGGATGTGCACAGATAATGTTTTTACAGCACTGACTGTCTCAGGCTTGATCAAAAGCTGCTAATCTTAATACACCTCTTTTCCTTGACTTCAATGAGCTTTGGATTGGGCCCTTTGAGACCACATATAAGCTAAAAATATTGCAGTGCCAAGACTGTGTAAAGTCAGTAGAGAAATATGATCAAATTTATCATTATAATACTCAGCAGTTTGTAAACTCATTAACATTTGCAGAGAACATGCTGTTTTACCTGTGACCTATAAATTCCGGAAACCTCAGGAGAATTGCCACTCTGAGAAATGTTGATGGCAAAGATATTTCGGGGAAGTATGATGAAGCCAAGTGGCATAGTTTAATTGAAGTTGCTATTGTTACAAAAGCTTCATGGGATGCAAATGACAAGTCACTATGCATCTAAACAACTACAGAGATTGCACAGAGGTTAAGGTTTATGAAATTATATAGGAAAGTGGGAGTCGGTTAGGTTACCAAATATTGCCCACAAATTAAAACACATTTCGTACAGTAGGGACCACTTATAGCAATAAGAGGATGGATGATCCTGATGTCCCCCATTCCAACTATGCTAAATGTTGTTTCAAACCTGCAAGTATTGAGGGCAAAAAGTATAAATTCTGGGTTAGATCAATAATATCGGCTGCACACAGGGATCACATGTAGGCACTAGAAAGAATGTTGGAGTACAAAAAAAGATATAACAGGCATGAAAAGATTTACAGACTGAACAGAGAATTGTGAATCCTTAGCTGTGGCAGAACGCATCAGAGAGTCAGCAGCCATTGTCTCATGAGAAAGAAGAACATATATAGTGCTTGAAATCTTTTTATATGAAAAGACCCTTTCCATTAAGAATTTTTTATAAATCGTATGGTTTTCCAATATGTAAAATAAAAATTAAAAAAAGATTGCTATTAGCTTTTGTTGAGCAATAAATCCATAGTACCGTATGTATAGTATTTAGAGCTCATTGTCATGAAGGAGTGTCCATAACAGAAGGAAAAGCTGAAAAGAGTCTTTTGTATTTCCATGATTTACATCCCAAGTCTCCATTTTCTTCAATCACAATGTGCTTTACAGCAGTCTCAAAGCTATGCCAGCCATCCTGGCTCCTATCGAGTTAAAGCACTACCTGAGGTTGCTGTTACAAGGACAACTTCACTGATGCCCTATTCTTCTTCCTTGTTAAAGGGCTGCAATCCCTGGTGCTCACTACAGTTCCTAAAAAGGATGGTGCAGCTCTAGCTATTTGAGGGAACTTCTTGCCAACAGCAACAAGTTCCTGACCCTTCTCACCCCAAGCCATGCAGTTGGGCAGGAATGGGCACAACAGCCTTTTCCATAGTTTGTATATGGTACATCACAAAAAACGGTCCACATCGTGGCCAAGCTAAAACATTATGGATCAAAGTAAGATCAACGCTCTCCTGCTGGTTGTATGAAGAGCTGTGGGAGCTACGTGTAACTGTGGTTTGCTGCAGAGATTATGTCAACTTGTTTTTTCAATTGCATTATTTGTGCAGGCAAAATCCAAAAATAAGACACCCCAAATTAATGCCAGCAATAATTGTGCCATACCAAACTACCACGCATTAACTGCTTGCGTTATGCTATGTATACGCTACATCTTCTATAGAAGAACTACCAGTATTAAGGAATTATTTCAACATCTTTTAAAAAATTAGAGCTGTGCTCCATCCTGTACGTCATTTATTACAAATGTACCATCCCAGGAATCAGAGGAACTACTGAAAACTCTGAAAAATTATTTTACTCTCAAGAGACAGAGTGTTACTCTGTTCATATCAGGTTGGCAAATGCTGTTAGGAGAAGACCAAAGTTTAGGAATATCAGAATAGATCTCATAGAATAATTTGGCAAAAGGCATGTGAGTTGATCAGTCATGCACAGATACTCAGGAAATTAACTGATGTCCTGAATCTCACTGCCATATATGCGATAGGAATTTATTTGTGTGCGTATCTTTATCTATAGAATGAAAAATAAAATAGCTTTGAAAATGTAGCCCTGACTCTCTTAACTCAGCCTTCGGCTTTGCTGCTGAAACTTCCCAATGTGCAGCTGGGGGAGGGGAGAAACAGGAATTTCTGATGTAGACATTTGTCCGGTAGGAACTAGATGGAACTGCCAGCTTATTACACATGGACCATTGAACACCAAGCAAACACTACTCTCTCCCTCCTGCACATTTGCAGTGTCTGTGGATTTCCTCATATAGTTACTTATCCTATTAGCTTAAGGGAAAAGCTCTAATTGCATTCACATGAAAGCAAAATCTTCAGTATATGCTGTTTCTATTAGTATTCTTCTCTTTTTTCCTAGTATCAGTTAGGGTTTAACAGAGCTCTCAGGATTATAAGCATATTTTACACTTCTGGTTTGTATTAATATATGATACCAAAGCAAGTAAAGAAAAAATTAAACAAGCATTTATCATTAAAAAAACCTGTGACTGAAGTACAACCCTCAATAGAGAAGCATAGCAGCAGTTTGGCTTCAGAGCCCATATGCTGATTATAGGAGCTACTGGGTAAAATTAGAGGACTTGTATTATACAGGAGGTGTCTGTACAGATCATAGATCTAATAGAACTCATTTCTTCTTTAAAAGCTATGAATCCACTCAGTCCGTGCAGCTAAGAGTTGGTCAGAGATGGAGGTTGGCCAATGTGAGCATATTGCTGGGGGATCACAATTCTGCCCATTCGCTTTTCCCTTTTTTTCTCCCACAGCGAGGGAACTTGGATACCACTGACATTGCTTTAGCTCAAAGCGTGTTGTAACGACAGTGAGAGAGCCGAGAAAGCAGAGGCACTCCACCTTACCAGTTAGCCCAGTTACTCTGTCAGTCTGTCACAGAATTAGTTCCCCCAAGTAATGATTCCACCCAAAATTCAGTCAATCAATAAAGCTAACGTGCTTCTGTTTAAAAGACCTTTCTTTTTCTTCGGTAAGACCAAATGTGTTCATAAATTAAACATTTGCTAATAAACACTCTCACCTCTGTTTTTAGCAAGTCTGTCTGCTTAAGAAAACAGGTTACTGACACTATTAAGAAACTCGCAAACTTGTTTCTTTACAGAATATTTAATGCTCAAAGGATTAGAAATCTAGTGACAGATAGTTTAGGCTGCAAACTAAAAACACTGGCCACTGTTATGCTCGCTATGACTGTATTTAAACTGGGGATCCAGATGTGATAAGCTCCACATTCTATTTAATCACCATCCAGTCCCTTAAGGCTTTTTTCTGTTCACGACAGTATGTTTTTGTCAATGCTTATGTCCACTTCAATAGAAAGAGGTTTTATGTACACTCAGATTTTATATCTGATTTTTGAACCACCATTGCTAACGAAGCTAATTTCTTGAGTGAATTGCATAAAAATTAATAAATTAGTCTGGGTAGTCATTTTACATTT
The DNA here is from genome assembly GCA_008921705.1 of Burhinus oedicnemus. Classification (NCBI taxonomy): domain Eukaryota; kingdom Metazoa; phylum Chordata; class Aves; order Charadriiformes; family Burhinidae; genus Burhinus; species Burhinus oedicnemus. The sequence continues at coordinate 729,474 of VFFE01007078.1, read as the reverse complement.
TTAATATTTTAATACTCTTATTTGAATCATTATAGATACCAGAAAACTTGGGCTTATCCCATTCTACCCCCCAAGCGAGCTTCTGATTAGTACCAATTCTTAATTTTTTCAAAGTGTTTATTTTAATAACTCTGTTAACCTGGAGTTGCAGGGAAACTGGAAAGTGTTCTCTAGTCAGCAACTGTGATCCTGGCACACTGCCAGGATGTTTGTGACCTCTAGAAATCCTTAAGGTTTTGATCAGCATTTCCTTCTCCCCAATACTCTGTTGTTCCTGTTTTAAATTACATCTCAGTGTACTCAGGGTAGGTAATAATGTTAATGTAAGCGATAGAACAGATTGTTACAAGCATCTTTGGATTATGAGATGGGAATATCTTGATTATGTAAACAATGATAGTGTTTATTCCATTATATTTCTGAAATTATTATAGTGTCATGCTGGTACAAATTATACTGTTGCATCTCAAGCGTATTTATTTAAAACATAGTGGATGGATTTCAAAGATTGTCAAAGACAATGAAAGACAATACCTGACTTTCCCTGGTTTTCTATTAGGATCAGTATGCTATTGTAACTTGCACATTATTTTGCATTAATTCCTAAGATCTGAAGATACAATTTCCTTTACTTTTCTGTGCCTGTAAAATTAATCGTTACTATAATTATAAAGCATTGTAAATAATGGGTGAAAAGATCATGCTGATGCTGCTAAAATACATTTGTTTGTTTCAGAACGTGCAATGAGTTAGTTCAGGGAATCTTGTAATAGTATTTACAGATAAGATTAGAAAAGGCATCTCTCAGAAGGCACTTTTTGTTTATATATTCCTATAAAGGTGTATTAATAACAACCAGGTTCTTCCCCTGGTAATACTTAAAGGTGAGGCGGTAGCAAAATGAGGATTGCTTACACAGCTGACGAAAAAATGCATTATGTTACTTTCCACTTACCCTTTTGATCCAATGTCAGTGGTGCACTGAGAATACAATCTGCTGTACATGTTGCATATTACATAGCACATGTGGGGGGTATATATATTAAGGTTTGTTGCTATGTATACTGTGGCAGCTTACACATGCTTTGTACATACATGGCCTAAATTCAGAAATTTGATGGAGAGAGAAGAGGAATGTCATATTCCATCATAGAACATATATAGATTTGCAGTATCTTGAAGTGGTAAGAATTTTAAACAAACACACAATTTTAAACACAAAACACAATTATTTGTTTAAACAATGCACATTTGTTACTCTAAGCCGAGTAGCACAACTTCATGCTTTTAAAAATCCATAACACTTTTTCAGCTAGAATTAATGTTGAAACCGAGATAAATGTATGCTGTCTTTTCCCGTATCACCTTTATGGATTCTTATGCTGCAATGACACTTTAACAGTGAGTTATTTTCTTCCATGCATTTATAAGTGTTTTCATTGATTTTTTTAATTAATGATGACCTTTAAACAAATGTTTTTTTCTGTAAGTTACAGAGCATGACATAAATTTACATATTGGTGATCACTTCCAGAAACCAATGTCAGGTATTAGGTATTTCATCTCTTCTGGCAGTATTTTTCTAGAATACTTACCTTGTCACTAACTGTGGCATATCTTCATTACAACTGTCAGGCACAGAAAAGCAGAATCACAAACACGAAGGCAAGAAAAGCTTTGATGGGCAAGAAAGAGATCAAGTGAGAGAAAGAAAGAGACCAAGCTGAAACAATGGTATCATCCACTAGATACTCCTCAGGGTGCAGAGAATGAGACTTTGCCTGGCCTGCTTTTGAGTCACAGCTGAGTAAATCATTAAGTTGTTATTACTGTTGCTGTAAAATGAGTTTGGTTTTCAGGCTCATTTTTGCTTACTCTCTTTCTGATATTATTTATCTGTGGCTTAAAAAGGAAAACGGAATATGGTTAACATCCAAATGTCTACCAAACGAGTTAAGTTTATACAGTGCCAAATGGTCAGTCCAGGTAAATTAGCCCACAGTGGTAATGACTATTCTGCAGACACAGGTCTCTGTTCTGAAAGTTCAGTGAGCTATGCAGGCAGCTCCAGGTGTTACACACTACCTAGTTCTGAAATTTTGAGTCCTTTTTGAAAAAAGAATCTCTGGAGCATTTTAAATCTAACCCACTCTCTCTGTGTGCTTTCTGACATCTTCCTTGTGAAGTGAGGCTCTTCATTGTCATCTTCCTTTGACAGCTTCTCTCATCCCATCCGTTCAATACATCTACTCTGAGCAAGTTACCTTTTCATCTAGCATTTCTTTATGTTAAGGCTATGCTGATCCTCATTTGTGAATTGGATCTGCCAGGCTTGCTGATATTGCATACTGTAGTTTGCCAAACCTAGTTTGCTCTGACTGGTAGTGATAGCAGTGGATGCAACTTCAGACATCTGTGGTAGCAGCAATCTACCCTATCCAGTTGTAGGTATCTAACCATAAATATGATAATGTTGTATTGCTCGACTACAGCCAGCTCTGCACTGGCTTCTGCAACACTACTACAATATGAAGCATAAAGATAATCTGATGCTCAGAGGCACTCAGCTTGCACGCAGTCGGACTGGAAAAAAGCTCAGGTTTGCTTTATACAGACATAGCTCCAGCTGTAAGGCCTCACCATTTTTTATATGGAGGGGGCGTCAGGATTTGTCTCAATGCAAGAGGAAGCGTGTGCCTGTGTTAGTCCTGTGTACGATGTAAAAAAGTGTTTCATGTCTTAATTAGAGGAAAGCTGGTGAGAATGACAGAGTTAGGAGCTGTCACTGACATCAAAATCACAAGACGGAGCAAGCAGTCTTGCATACCACTTGCAATTATCTCACACAGGTCAAATCTAGTGAAATCTGTGGCTGCGAGTTACTATTTCAAAAGGATTCTTCAGATGGTAAAGAGTATTGATCATGACATACTGATTGCCAGGATTCAGTCATGTCTGTGATGTTGAACTATGACATGCATATGTTCTAGTTTTAATTTACTGGGACAATAATTAAGATAAAATTATTCCTCTTCTGTTAATTCCTTCAAAGCTGAAAAGATTTGACAGTAATGATATGAGAAGAGTATTCTTAAAGTTACTAGCTCATGCTCACCGACTTCCAGGATGCACTGATCTCAAACTCTATATAGGCTACAGGTATATGGGGAAAGCAAATCCACTTCTACATAGATTTCACAAAGAGAAATATGAACTTAGGACTTTTCCCTTTGTAATCTGCTAGTTAGCCTCAGATTGCTTAACACCAGTGACTTTGCATCCTTGAAGCTGTGCAATATCTTCTTTCCCAAGAGTGTTGCAAGCCATAAAGAAGGATTAATGTTGCTTTTGAACTGCATTAACTATTGTGTGGATTTTCCACTTGGAAGCTTCTAGCATACACTTAGTATCATGTAAAGTAGAAATAAGAATAATTAGCAATTAATAAATCATCTGCCAAGTTTTAAGCTTGTATTTTCCTCTATGATCTGATCTTCTGACATATCCCAGCTCCCTTCAGACTTTCCTATACGATTAATTTAGACACTACAAACCAGGCATCATCCTGATAAGTAACTTCTTTGATTGATAGGGAAGGGGATGTGGCATAGATTATTCTATCCTTCTTTTCTTGTTTTCCTGGCATTCCCAGCCTTTGATGGCTAGATCTCCCTATTTGATGACTATAGACTCTCAGAGCAGCACCTCGATACTTAATTGCTTTATGGATCCAAATTTCGTGCTAACAATGCCCTGCAGCATTTTATTGCACTTGGTAAATAACTCTTGATTTATTGTTCTTAAAAGAGAACAAGGCTACTGTAATTTTTTTTTTTGTCTAGCTATCTGTTACTCCCTCTAGTAACTTTTAACTCATTTGCCCCTTCTGGTGTTACTGAGATTGCAAAATGATGAGACATTTCTACAGCTGTTAGGAAAAGAAATGGCTGTATGGAGACAAAAGGCTGAAGTACAAACTCTATAGTTGTTTGCTTGGTTTGTTCTGTTTGCTGATCAGTCTGTATATGTACACCAGAATGGATAATTCTGAAAAAGTCAGAGAATATTATTTTTTGTCCAGACAAAATCAAGAAATGCAAGAGGAACCTGAGGTATTGCACATGGGTTATTGAGATACAGAGGCACTGGAGTGGAGAGGCACAATCTTTCCTCTTCCTGATGAACAGACATGAGAGGTGGTAAAGAGGAAAGGGGAACACTAGTGTTATTCCAGTGGACAATTTCAGCAGAGTAAAGCACTAAGTTACAGAGGCCAGATTTTCATGGACCACTTGTCTTCCTTTCTAAAAATGTTTGGGTGATTTTGATGCTTACAAAATCTGAAAATCTTTTCCTATGCATAGAGCAGATAGGTGATTCACACTTTCCAGCATAACTCTAGCTCTGAGTCTCTGCTTCCGGAGACATCTTCATCTATGTCTCTATATTTGTAGAAATGGTGTCACCTAGGAAATAAGGTGTAGCTTGTAAATAAATATTTCAAACCAGATTTTCACAAGCAAATGTTAATGGCTCTAACATACTAGATTATGACAATGTAAGACCATCATATTATAAAGTGTGTCATTTGTATGTGCTTGAAAAGAATCCTGCAGCACTGGTGTTCTTTTCTCTATTGTAATTTGCTTACTCTGAGAGGAAATGAGCCTAATCTATTTGCATATAGTTATTTAGACCTCTTTATAAAAGATGTAAGATCACAGACAGAAAAAGAATTAGTGAGTTAGGTAATTCTTAGATGGGCGCATTAAATTATTGATACAATGAACAAGTCAGAGAAAGAGCTACTCTAATAATATAAATTGTATTTTATATACTTACCCTCTATAATATATCTGCTAAAATGTAGACATCTCCAAAGAAGCATAAATAATTTTACTTCTAATATTCTTCAAGATTCAGAAGTTTCTGGTAATTATTACTGCTTTTCTACAAACAGTTTTATCCAGGCTTAGCCTCTGGCCTCTCTGTCATCACAATCACACCTGTACATGGTTAAGGAATACTATACTGGGCTCCCAAGGTAAAATTTTAGTTTAGTGACTTTCATGCAAAAACTTGCAGATACAAGATAAACCCCAGGCACATACTAGAGAATAAGGAGATGGCTGTTATAAGTGAATTTTGCTCACTGCAGCTCTTAAACAGATCTTTATTCCAGTTAAACGTCTACGCAAAAACCTTGTGAAAATGTCTTATCCCACAGAGTGCATGCTTTTTTTCTGATTTTCTGTGGTTTCTTGAAGACCTTTGCTGGGGCCAATTAATTCCAAGAGAAACCATTCCTTTTCACAGACCTCTTTTCTTAAGTGGAGGTCCTTAAGCAAGGAGGAAAAGCAAGAACCAAAGAAAAATAAAGTGTTAAAATGATGGGAAAGAAGCAATCAATCATAAATGTAAATGATTTTGCTTAAAAAAATCCTTATAGGAGTTCATTTAACTAAGTAAAGTATTTAATAGCAATTTAACTACAGAGCTATGACTAGAAACTTGAAACTGTTCTAATCAAAATGGTGGTCAGGTTTGTTTTGACAAAGGATAAGAAACATTTCCTCACAGTACCGCTGGCTGTTCAGAAATTCACTTGAAACTTTAACAAGAATCTGGATTACTATAGGGGCAACATAGTTCTCCAACCTTACAGCTTTGGAAAAAATGAGAATAGCTTAATCCATTATTATAAATGCAAAATATACTCTTTAAACTAGAATTAGTCATTTGATGAGGTAGAGCAAAGCTTTTAGGAAAAAATTGCATTTCTGATTCTTAGCCCAGCCCCCAGCAGGAATTACTGAGAGCATGTTGCACAGCAACTCCTTTGGGGCCTCAGATGTATGAAAGAAAGAGCAAAAATATATAAATTGCCATCAGCTTCCTTAGTTTAACTCCTGGATGAGAATGATGCCAAAAGGACTACTCTTCCTTTTTGGAAGCTGTTTATAGAATACTGTTGGTAGGCTCATTCTTTTTAACATAGGGTTGCTCCAGAATTCATCTATTAATTTCCTTTTGAATGATATAAGCATATTGTTTTACTTAGGCCAAACCCACCTGGCCAGACTAGCAGACCAGTTAGTCTGTTTTTGGCCAACTACCCCCTCACAAATGTGTTGACTTGGATCCCTCTGTACTTGGAAGGGCCTCAGTGAAACAAACCTCCACTGTGCTCAGTTCTCTACTCACATAAGGTTCCAGAGAAATTTTAGACTATTTACGTAAGTGAAAGCTGCCACCTGCAATTCTGCTTTGTGCCAGGGTTCAGCGCTTGAGACTTCAGTCTCTGCACAAGCCCTCCAAGAGGGCTGTTCTGCACACTGGGGGTGACAACAGTTGTTCAACTACAGCAGCTGTGCTGCCAGCGGGGAGGAGCGTGGAAGAAGAGCACGAAAGGTTCCCTTTCTCCTGTGTGCCAAGGGCATGGGCATTTTCTTCATTTGCGCACCCCCAAACTTTCCTGAAATCAGAACAAAAATGGAAAGTACAGCTACCTGGAAACTACTTCTAGCCTCCTGGCGTCTCAAAACACTTCTCAGGAGGGTTTAATTTTGTAAATTATTTGGTAGTTTTCACTGCACTTCCCCTGACTAGCTTTTATTACTCTTGGCAATGAACATGCATTTTTCCTTCTCCAACACTGAATTCTCTAAGCTGTATAACGGATTTTTGTGAAGCCATAAGATAAACTGCCTGCATATCCCTTTATCTCTCTCCTTATTCAAGATTAATAACAAAAACATAATTCCCCTCAATAAGAAATATGTGAGGTCGTAAGTGAGTTGTAGTGCCCCTGGGTAAAATCCTTGAGCCATTAAAGATGGTGAACACTTTGCTAAGACTTTTGACCAATCAGAATTTCATCTAATTGGCTTAAACCAGCCATTAATGTAAGCACTGTCAAAATCCTACTTCTGTTGCAAGGCTCACAGACTGTGTCTACCCCCACCTCTGAACTGCATCCACTATCATTTTGTAATTTATGGCTGAAAGTAGTTAATCTTCAACGTCCCATTGATAAGACGAAGTGCTAGTAGACATTTGCCATACTTTTCTATGTTGCAATGTTCTTTCATATGTTGTCCATAATGGCTTACCACAGACTTTCTAAAACAACAAGAACTAGCATCATCAAACAGTATTTGTAGTCACGGAGGACCAGCTTGTTACAGGCAGCAGAAGAGACAACAATAGGAAGCACAAGGTTTAGTATGCATGAGGAAAATATTAAAAGAAAACAATAAAGCAGTTCAAAAGTGACAAGGAATGATCAGATTAGCCGTGGAAGAGCAACTGTCTACATGGGAAAGGCTGGGGGTTTTTTCCTGGCTCATGCAAACTAACACAGTGAGAACAAACTTTTAAGGGTAAAAAACCAGATCTGTGTTTGAGGCACTTAATTTACTCTGGACACTTCCAGCTAAACAAATTGCTAACTTCAATAGTGTCCAAATTCTGTCATGCACACTTTCTTTTGTGTATGCTCGTGTGTGGGTATGAGTAACTATTTATCAAATGTGCATTTCCTTTAATTGGTAAGGAGTAGATGGTAAAAGACAATTGGATTATTTTGGATTATGTTACAAATTCATTACGGATTCAGACAGTTATATATACTATTCAGTATAGTTATAGCCTTCAGCTTGGGTGCAGCTTAGGTGCATGGACACATTTCTTAAATATATGAGTTAAAAATACGTTACTGAAGCATTCTTAAAAGCTATTTAAATGTGGTAACTAAAAATTAAAGATTAAATTTATTAGTATACCTAAGGAAACATTAAAATCCACATTGTAATCATCTGGGAATGGTTATCAATGTAGTTTTGTGTCATTGTTCCAGAGATTTTTTTCCAACTGCTTTTTCTGTTATAAAAATCAACAACGAAGGTATTTCATAAATATTAAACACACTGAGTTCCCTTCTTGACTTTATCTTGTGATAATAAAACTGGAGTCAGAGCTGATGTGTACATTTCAAGGAAAGTTATGATATAAAGCAGAGAACATAGAACAAAGGTACTGAAAATCATTTATGATTGAAACCGTAGATTGAAATTTGTGAAAATATCTCTCACTCAATAGCATATCACAATTGCCTTATAATACTGGGATGTGTATTCATAAGCTTTTTAATGTATGCAGCCAACCTCTTCTATTCTATTTTGTCACCACTGTACTGATTCTGCTTGGCAAAGTTGGTATGACTGGTTAAAAAATGAAGAGGGAAGTCGTTTTACAGAATGTTCAATTTCTGATAAGAGCATTTTAACATCTGAAATAAAATATCAAAGTTTCACACAGCCAGAGTGATAAAAAAATGTATATGTTTACCTGTGGATATATCAGTTTGCAATAGTTAGTGCTTGTGCCTGAATGCATGGACAAAAACTGATGTATTAATGAATTTGTTTTTATCATTTGTGTTACAAATCTATGTTTTTTGAGACAAAATACAAGGGTGGGAGTTAATGGATTTAGAGAGATGATTAAGCTGTAAGTCAACAGTTAAAAACAGTATTGTTTTGGCATGGAAAAGGCAAGTGTAGTTTGTCTGCGTGATGGTGTTGGCAAACCAACAGCGAAAGCAAAAGGTATTTTTTGTTTGCCTTTTGATGAGGTGACTCATGCCATATTAAAAAAAAAAAAAGTATCTCAATCTCTATCCTCTTCATTTTAAGGAGCTAAAATCTGGCAGAATACAATCATTAAAAGGCTCTGTTATTTGAGTTGGGTTTTTTTCAAAATAGGGTTCTTACTAGTTTGGCACTGTCTTCTATACCAGTTTTTGACATCAAGAATCCCAGTGACATGAAAGATTGCAACAGGCATGAAGCATCTTGCTGACAGTTGTGTTAATAGTGGGAATATTTTGCACTGGAAGTTATTCAACATTATTCAGTGTGCCTGCCCAAAGACAAAATACAATTTTAGATATTAAAATGTGAAGTCTATATGGGAATAGTAAGTAAAACTTGGACTGCAAAGTGCCAAAAGAGTAGAGGATGCTTATTCTTCTAAGCATTGCTTTTGTTTTCAGGTGAGTATTTGATGACAGGACATATCAATATCTAATAACAAACACCTGTGGAACTATATGTTTGTAGTATGGAAGTAAAAGTGGAATCACAAGGGAAACACATAACTGTTTTCCAAAGCCAAACCACATTTAGATATTGAACTTTTCATCTTGTAGATGTTAAATACATCCCTGTACTATTGGGCAACATTTCAAAGTACTTTAACCTGCACCTCAATGACAGCAAAATGAGTCTCATCCTTTTTATGTGCTTTTCAAGTCTGCTGTTATGTGACTCAAAGCTGCCTATATAATAGTCTATTGCAGCAATGCTCTCTTCTGTTATGACAATAATTTTTGTTTTATTATATAATCATTCAGCCTTTTAAACTACATTATAAAGTGTGAAAATGTATTCTAAATAATTTTTATTACCATAATGTTAATTATTGCCACTAAAGGATAATGTTAGTGATTAACTGTGTTTCTCCCAAATACATTTTACATTGATGAATATTTTTATTAAGATATGTCAAATTTATCTGAATTAAAAGCTGACTAGAAGTAAATGATAGGATGCAAGGCAGTAATCTAATCTAATTGTTCTTATTGTACAATAAATGAAGAAAGATAGAGTGAAAACTTCATTGTTCAGTCCTAATGGAAATGGTAATATGAAGCAGAGCTTATGAAGACCTACCCAGTATGGTTCGAAACATATCCCACTGACTATAATTGTAGGTAGGATGCATAACATTCTCACAGAGTTTCCAATAAAATCGTATCTAACAAGAAATATTTCAGAATAAAGAAGAGACCCACTGAACATACGTAATGATGCCAAGTTCACAGTTTATTTGATTATAGACCCACGATGCAATCCCTCAGTCCTTGTTCATGCAAAATTTTGTGTTTACTATTTGCTTTAAATTTTTTTCTCATTTGCCAGGTTAAGCCAACAGGATGATTCCAAAGGCATGGAGTTAATTGCATGGTAGGAGCATTGCTAGACTTCCGACATATTACACTTGGTGAAGACTGGTGTAGTTATTAATAAAAAGCTATTATGGATGATATATATGAACATTTTCAAAATCATCCTGTTTTTTAAAAAAAGTTAATTGACGAAATGTGTATCACTCAATGACAAATGAGATTTTTCATTTGTTTTACTTTTTGTCGTTCCTAAACAAACTCAAAAGCTCTCATTCTCAGGTTGTAATTAACTTCTTTGAAAATACTCATTGGTGTTTCAAGAAGTTTCATAGCATTTTCTCATAAATCAGCATCATGCATCTGAATTAAAAACTGAATGTAAATTAGAAATATTTTTTATATTAATGATTGTGAGCCTAAACACACATTCGGAACTGATTAAACATTACTATCTTACAGTGACTGAGTTACAAGAGAAATCCATCTTCATACTCTAAATTTATATGCAAAATTTTCTTTCCAGCATGGAAGCTTTGGAGCTCTGGAATGTATTGCTATAGCTGTAATTATATTAACAAAAATTCTATCACCAATTTGTTAATGCTTTGAAGTTCTGCTGGTAGCATAATTTCAGTTGAAGTCAGTATCTAGAAATTAATTTAAAGTGGTTTAAGAAGTGGTCTCAAGATAGCTATGACAAAGCAGCTTGCAGCTTTTAACCTCAAACAAAAGTTATATTTAAAAAATACAATATTTCTTTTGACAGGGCTGGTGATGGTAGTGTAGGCTCTTTCTTGGATGATTAGTTTTGTAAAGTATATAATTTAAATGTGGAATTTGTCCTCCACATTGTATATTACAATCAAAAAGTATTAAGTAGCCCTCTCCCAGGGTTAACTTAAGTCTACTACCTTTTAGCTCAGGAATTTAACCTAAATTATCAGATTTTTTGGAATAGTGTTAAAAGTGCTTCCTGGATAGATCATAGAAACCCCAGTAAAATGAATTTTTGCATACTGGCAGTGAAGACTAAGCCTTTAAATGGAAACAAATTCATAATACTTACTGACTACAGTCCCTTCCCTCTGTCATAGCACTGTAGTTTCTTGCAAAGTAAGTACATCCTCCAATTAAGCTACCCATTTTATTCTCCCTCATTCTTCACTGTCTCTGAGCACTCCATCAGCAGTACTTCTTCACTTCTCCTTCTGTCACTGTGCTAAACCTATCTTTTTCTTAGCTGAAAACTTATTAGTATTGTCCATCTTTTCACTCATAAAACATGGCTGGAGCCCTGTCTGTACAGCTCAGCTTTTCTGACTGTACTTTGTCCTTTTAAGTGAGGAGGCAAACAGCCTAAATTTATGAAGAACATAGCCCAATTCCTCCGGGCTACACCCATGCACATAGCCAGGCCTAAAAAAAGCATTTTACTTTAATCAAGGAACCTAGACACCAACAAGGCCAAAAATACAGTTATTTGCTCAGTCCTTTGGATTTTGCAGCCCTCTGTCTGAACAAGGTTTTTAGTAGCATTTCGGGGGCCCTATCACCAGAAGCAGCTGCACATTCTCAATGACCACTTCTTCAATATTATGCAATTCATTGGCCAACAGTTACCATGTAAGTAAATTAGTTATCATGTTTTATATACTTCAAGAGCTTTGCATTTCAAAGAGCAGTACTTCTCTTTAGTAAAGTTTCTTAATATGCCTGTAAGCTTATTTCCAATAAGCAACAGTAGGAATTATGCTTAGGCAATGATACAATGAATCATCTGATATAAACATGTTTATGTATGTTAAACATAAAAATAATTAGTTTGCCAAAGACCACTGTATTCAAAAACAACAAAAAAAGCGTATCCACTAGGGATGAAAGAGACTGCAAAAAATTCTTGCAAATTCTAATTGTATTTCCACAGTGTCAAACTAGTGACAGTTTCTCTCACTGGAAAACAGAGGCTGAGCTTCTATTTACAAAAATGTGGGAAAGCACAGGAATGCGCAATACGCTACGCTTATTCTAATATGTGAGAACTTCAAAAAATACCCTCCTATTAAATGCTTACTGTCTTAAGACAAAAACAAAGAAATAACAAAAGTTAACTTATCATAAGGCACCAGTTACAGAAATGTCTTAGCTTTGTTTTCAGCATTAGGATTTGTAGTTGGTAAGTATCCAGGACAACTGACAGTCAAATGCAGCAGAAAACACATTATTCCCCTGCATATATTTAAGAAGAGAAAAAGTAATTTTAATCACATGTACTGCAAATCCTTGGGCATTATTAAAATTGGCCATTTGATACAGTGCAACACTTCCTTCTTTGAGTAGTTTACAGTTCACTTCTTTTTTTTTAATGTTAAATTCAAAATGAAGAAATAATCCATACATGTCAAACTAACTAAAAGCTAGCATTTTTCATCTTAAAACCTCCATAATCTAGAATTGGCTTCCCTTTAAAGTCACCTTTATCTTAGGAGTCTGCATAAATGCTTTAAATATACTAGTGCAAGGCTAGTTATTATTGAGGAGAGAGTAACAGAGCTTTTACTGATCATTAGGAAAAGTGACTGCAGATAGCACTAACTTAAGTATTTGTTTCACTCTGTTGTCATAGTTATGAATTAGAAATAATAGCAGTAATCACGTTTCGGAAATGAGGATGTACCTACAAAGCCTCCTAACTCCCACTGCATCAGTGTTCTGATCCCAACAAGTTAAATAAATTGCTTACTTCTAACACAATAAGTAGAAAGAAAAAAAGAAGAAAATCTTGAACGCTGTTGCTTTCTTAAGATTCATGAAAGTCAGAGATGAACAGAACAACTCGAATTCTACAGGAAGGTTAGCGCTTGGTTTTATGTTTTTAATATAACTTTTAAACGTCCTCTTTTTTTTTTTTTCATTTCATTTTACTTAACATTCCATGTTAGAAAACTTCAATGCTATAATTCTTGGTAGATATCTGCTGCTTGTTTACAATGCACCACTACATTCTAATGTGTATGAATGAAAGGAAATAATGGAAAAGTAAAGCACAGTACTGGAAGAAAATTATGACAACTAACAACCACTAAGGACAAAATAGCTTTTACTAAAAAGCGTCTAAGTTGTCTGGATTCACATGGGCAAAGAAAAAAAACCATGTTTTTCCAAACCTCCAGTATGGCCGTTCCTTCCTGAATATCAGAAAAGAAGGGACAAGAAACTGAATAAACAGCAAGATGCTGAAGAGTTCTCTACTTTTGGCCTTTCATTGGACTGCTAGTTTTGGCAAATAGCTGTGCTAGCTGCAGGCAACTTAGAAAATCTTTGTCCTCTGGTAACAAACAGTCCAGAAACAAAAACCACACTCATTTTCAGTGTCGGAGATCAGGCAAAGTTCGTCATTTTTACAGAGCTTCCTTTCATAAAACACTTTCAGAATGAGTTGGCAGCATCAGCAAAATGTTTTTCAAGAGAACAGAAAGAGTAAATGAACATTCAAATTAGACTATTTTTAATGATGTTTGGCCTTCAATAGTTTGACTTCAGTATTCTGAAAGACACAATGCGGAAGGGATACATAATGCCTAAGAAATTCCTCCTGCCCTCTTCATATCTATGGACCAATGTGAAAACTACATCAATCTCAAATTTTTAAGTCTCATTTTGAGATGGCTAGTAGATAGAAAGTGGTTAACTTAGACTTAAAAAATAAGTATCAAAGTGTCTGATGCTATGATTTTGTACCATTTCCTTTTCTCTGTGTAAGTAAAGCTCTGGAATAGAATTTCTATGAAAGCCGTAATTCACTCTGGTTTATTTGCTTGTAAAAATATCCAAAAAACCCTGTCACTTTTCCAGCACTAGTAGAAGATAATGCTGCACTGCCAAAGTTTCTGCAAGTAATATCCACTCTTGTAGTGTTTCAGAACTCCACTACAAAATTTCAAATTGCTAAGATACTGGACTTGGAAAATTTGTCTTAATAATTTTTCTTTATAAAGTTTTTTTCTGCACCATAAATGCACATGCTCCCAACAGACTTTAATCATTTGTGATTGATGGCTAATTCTAGTAGGTTATTTAGCCATGTTTTAGATGAGTTTACGAGGGAACATAATGGCAGCAAATACAGAATAATGACCTACTTGCTATGAAGTAAATGTATGTAATACTGGTTACAGAACGCCTTGAGTAATTTCACCACTTCAAGGTCTGCATTGAACAAACTAAAATGATTGAGTTCATCCATAAAGTTGATTAAAGACTGAAACAGTTACCATCGTAGCTGCTTGCTTCTGAGGTTTCCATCTGTATCAGGAATGCCTGAGCTGCATGTGAAGCAGTCTTGGGACTGCCCCTATTCATTACCCAATGGATTAAGATAGCTCCAAAGTAGCAGTAGTGCTTCTATGTTGTAAATTGCAGTGGTGCAAGAGCTCTTTCACATATAATTCTTCCACCTGTACCAGAGAGCCAAATTCTGAGATAGAGGCAGTACAGATGTCTGTGGTCATGATAAACCATGATCCTAAGGTACTATTAAATGTATCTTTTTTTCCTTCCTTGATGCAGTAACTATGTGGCTCTGAGTTGCATTTATATGCAAGAGTTTATAGAAGCAAGGCTTAAATCTGAATTTAAATCCAAGAAACAATGAGTTTAAAGACCTGCTGTGTTATGCGTATATTGTAGTATACAAAGAGTTTTAAGCAAAATATCTCAGCGTGATGATTACAAAAATCTAGATACAATCAATGTAGTAAGAATCTCTTTACTTTCTGGCTCCTTCATTAACTAGGATTATGAGTAAACATTTCACATATAAGAGAAAATAAGGATTGTGCCCTAACTTCATTACCATTTGGCATCTTTCTGCTTGAAAACACTGTCACAGAAAGGACTGGAGATCAGCAAAGAGCTAGTACACAGAGCAAAGAGAGATATAGTGCAGATTCCCATCCTCCTTAAACCTTCAGAAGTTCACTGTCTCAGCTCCAGGAGGCTAGAGCACCTTTGATTGAGAGAGAAGCATAAGCTCCCCTCCAGAAGTGGTGTGTTTTTATACAATTAGGGATGTAATGCTGCAGTATGTATGTACTTCCCCCTCTGCAGTACAGAACTGCACGGGCCCAGGTGGAAGTACTTTGCTGGAGAGCAGTGCAGACAGATTAGATGTCACACTTCACTATATGTGGTATCCTTATTAGAGGTCACAGCTTTAATTCTCTCCTATTACTCTGTGACCGTGCACATAAGAAATCACAGTCAGCCTCTACCACAAAACAAGTACCAGGAGTGCATGCAGCACATGAATCTGCTCTTTCTCCCATTGTTTCTATACCCTTTCCCCAAAAGAAAGCAGTAAAATCTCACAATAACTACACAGTGTAGTCCAAATAAAACTCATTCTTTGTCCAAATATAAGCAAATATTCTGCTTTCTGTAGTTACTGAAAGATAAAGACTAGTGCATATGCTTAGAATGTTTCAAAATCCAAATACCAGTGCAGTAAAATATATTTGCAGTAAAATGCACATCTACATTGACCTACAGCATAGAATAAAGCCATCCGCTGCCTAACAATCTAAACCTTCCTGAATGATACTCTTTTCTTTTATAAAAATATTGAACTTGAATTTGTAAATATGTTATCTATACTTTGTATGCATGTATACGAATATATTTAAGATATAGATGAATATAAAATACATAAATATATATCCAAATTCAAATTGCAGTGGAACTGTTCATCACAAAAGGAAAATGTATCTGAGCATGAGAAAGATCTGTACCGTAGTCTAATACAAGACTGAGAAATACGTTGCCTAGGACTTCAGAACCACCTGAAATCTCACCATATTTCCTCTGAAGCTCCAAGATGCTCTTTTTCCTTGCCTTCAATAACATAAACATATAACAGCAGATACAGAACAAAAGTATTATTTAAAACTTAAAATAATAATCTTCCTCTCACCTTTCTCTTAGAGAGAAAAAAAAACAAACTGAGAAAGTGAAAAACCACATACAACTTTATGCTCTCCAGGAAAGTATTTAACTATTTTACTGCTGGAGATGATATAACAGCCTAATGAGACCGCTTTCGTATTGGGTGATACAGACCTATGAAAAATCTTGTTAAATCTTGCTGTAAGCTTAACTATTTGTAATTTGGTATAACAAAATATAAAATAAGGCATAGCTTGATGAGCTGAGCAAAAACACCATGTAGAAGGAGACAAAGATACAAAACCAGTATTAGTCAACTAAGACAACTAATTAAAAATGAATATAATAACCAATTTTTCTGTTCAAAATGGCTTTCTCTTAGTGTAGCACTATTTGCACTAGGAAATCCTAAACATTTCTAATTCTGAAATAAAGAATATTTCTAATTTGCAAGAACCCATGTACTGTCGATCCTCATTAGACGTCCAGCAATATTTGTTTCATAATTCTCATTTTAGTGCCAGCATTCCAGATATTGATAAAGTTATAATGCAACTTACGTAAATTATTTGGAGGTCTCGTCTCCATGTTTTCATAATGTTGCACATGTACTACAATGTTCAGATCTCTTTCCATATGATCTGTTGTACAAGGACCTTGAGGTCGCATAACATCAGCAAGAGCCCTGAAAATCAAACAAAATCAGAATGAACCTGTTGTAAAATCTGTAAAGCATTACCAATATATTCCAAGGTTTTTTTAGTTTGAGATGCAGTCCGTCATAACATCTGCTGGAAACACCAGCTCCATTCACCGCAAAATCAGGGAATCAGATTCATTGTGAGACTTTGCACCTAAGGCTCTTTTTAGGTTCTCTTAGACCATGTGCTAGCAGTAATACACAGCTGTGTTGGCTTTGTAGGAACATAATTTAAGCTTGTTGAGACTTGTAGAGTTCTGCCATCGCATGTGCTCAGTAACATTGCCATCTTGGTTAAGCTGAGCACCTCAGCACCCAGCCCCTGTCTATAGCTTTCACAACTAGTTATTTTCACACGTGGATTACAAGTAGGGTCTGTCAAAATAAATTGTCACACATGCATTTGCACAGAGTACCACACAACACAGTGGTCTTGGCCATTTTCATTCAAAAATGTCACCGAAGTTGAAAAGTCACCTGATTTTCATGTAGAAATCCAATAGGCATAGCATTCTCCATGATCAGGGATTTAAGCTTTTCCCATCCAGACAGGGAGATCAAAAATGTCTTTCCTAACTTGTATGAGTGTCCTAGTCATTAAGATGGAGCCAAGCTTGCACAGGAACACTCCTTGATGCTTCGAAGCCAGTCCAGAACAGGATGAAAGCTTTATGCTAGTAAAGAGGGAGTAAGCAAAAGGATTCCTAAGAGTTTGGCCAGGCCCAACCTGCTGCTGGTTGTGGACTTTTTCTGCAGAGCTGCAGGCAGTAACTATATCTGAAAGAGAGACAGATTCATCCCGTTCTGGTGTATTTTCTAAGTATTGGTTTCACTGCCGAGTGTCCTGCTGAGTGTAAGTCCGTTCTTAGGCATACAGATAAGCACACACACCTGTATCAGCCTTGTGGGTCCAGAGTTAGTGACCAAGTTTTAAGCTCTGAAACTCCCAGCATGGCAACATCCAACTCTGTCTGTGATTCTGGGATGTGGAGTTTTACCATTGACTTCTGTAGGAGCGGGAGTATCCCTTAGGTATATGCCATATAGCTACCTGCTGAACTGCTGTGCCATACAAAATAATTGGCCCACCTGCAGAAGCCATTGCCTTAAGCAAAGGAAAGCTATGGTATGTTACCAGTGTCTTTGGGGTTCAATGCAAGTCTTTATTCAGGTCAATGCATCACTGACCATTACTTGCCTCCTTTTTGTTTTACTAGTTTTAATTTTTAGACCGCTTGAGCTATTTTTTTTAAGGGAATGGATGCATTTTCTGGGCACTGTGCCTAGTTTAGTTTAATTTTCTGCAAAATTATATACAGTGTCCCAGATACTGCATCGAGAAAGACTAGTTTATAAACTAATAAATAAAGAAAAATAAGCACATTCACTGGTGAAACCCATGGCAAGTGCTGTCTAGCTCCTCCACTATGACATGATGGTTTCTTGATCAAGAAGCACTGTACTTTTAAATATTAAAAAGTAGCTTAATTTAAGTTACAGACAGAGAGGAATCATGAGCTGGATCTTGCTTTCAGATTGCAGGAACATTGCTTTGGTACACAGCTGAACAATAATGATGTTTCATTGTGTTTATGGCTAGCATTATGTCATTAAAATATTAGTTACAGTTGTGATCAACATGTTACGGAATACTCTGTTGATACTGTAAAAGGTCAGAAGACAGTAACCAAATGAATAATGGTATCAGAGCAATGCTCCCATTTGAAGCAGTGCTTATACAGCAGAAATAGCAGAGCTGGCCTACATAGCAGAATAATAAAAATTCAATAGAAGAGATCTCACAAAGGTATGTAGAAAATGATGCAAAAGGAAAGCATTATATTGCAAAACATAGTTTAAAATAAGTGGGGATTGAAACCATTAGTATCTAGTCAATTTATGCAGATATATCTCTATACAAAGGAAATTACTGACATCAACATTAATTCTAATTCCAGAGGCAGGTGGACATATTTTTCTGAGAAGGGAAGAAAAGTAAATAAAGTTCCTAACTTCATGGTGCGAGGTAAAACTGTGAGATCTCGTAATACACGGGTTAGTATTTCCCAGCTTTGTGAGGAGTTTTCAGAAATGCTTTCCTCATTGCCCTTAATCTGACGGTAAATATCGTTCACTGTACACTTTAAATAACACCCCCTATGATAGCAGATCAACTACTGCCTGTCTGTGAAAGTGCCAGCTAAGTTTTCTACCATTTTAGCATGGCTTTTTTCAAAGGCATTTTAAGGAATTAACTGTCCAACTCCCACTATATGAAGAAAAAAGGAACTACTACCATCAAGTTCTGTTTTTAACAGCACAGCACCTATGTTTATATTGTGTTAGCCGAAGTTGTACAATCTTCTCAGGGCAGAATGGCTCATGTAACAAAGAGCTTGTCCTTATCTTCCACTGATGTCAGGGAGAGTTAAAAATGTGTAGCAGCTTGTATCACTGAAGTACAAAGGAAATGCTGTACCTGGATTTTGTTCTTTTAGGGATATGCCCATATAATGACATGGAGCCCAGTACGTGACAAAATCTTTGAACAGGTGTTTGCTTTGAAAAATTCCACATAGGCCAACAGACTGTTATAACACCTTCATGCATCTGTCTCACCCGAATATTTTGTTTGTTATCTGAAGAAATTTTTAGAGTGGGTCCCATTAAAAATTATATACATGAAGAGGGTCTTTATCTACACCTTTGCTATATTGAATGATTTTTTTTAAGTAAATGCAAAATACAAGATAACCTTCTAATCAGGTATCGGTATCATTAGGTCCTCTGTATTGATATTGACTGCAGTACTACAAAAGTGGAGAAATATTACCTACATAGGAGTCCGTGGCCCAGAACTACTCAAATATGACAAAACTTCAGCATTTCTCTTGCCATAACATTTTTCTCTTTGGATATGTAATACTATTTTCAGGTGTTACAAAGCATGTGGAGCCAGGCATTTCACTTACAGGTACAAGCTCGAAGAAGCTGAAACACAGGTTATTTCATGAAAGGTCACTTGTCACTTTTGCCTCCAAAACTGGGTCAAAACCCATAAGGGAAATAATTTCACACATAGGATTCAGGATTTTGGCAAGTCAGACTATTTTTGGCCCCAGGTACATGCCTTTTGAATGACCAACAAAAGACTTAACTTATGAGCTCAGCACATTGTGAAGGAAGAAAGCTCAGATGGTTCACAATATTTGGAAGGCTGCTAACATACTGTCAGAAGCACTGCTTCAAAAAAACAGGAGCTATAGCGTATAAGCATAATTGTAAATATTGTCCTTTCAGTTCTTGATTTGTTTGCATATTCTCCACAAGGATCAGGGAAGAAGGAAAAGTTGCAGCTTTATTTACAGAAAAATCTCCTCCATGAAACAGAAGTAAAGCTTTTCACTTTCCTACTAATTTTCAAGAGAGGATTCTCCACTTTAACTGACGGAGCCTGGAATTCCCATTGATGTAGTCTTAAGCAGCAAGACCACGCTGCCCTCATATGCCTAACAGAGCATCTAGATCTGCTTCAGGAGGCAGATCAATTCTGTTTCCTTTCAGGCACAATACTGCCACATGCATTCCCTTTGCCATATCTGATAACATACACCATCTTATTCCCTTATTCTCTTAGAAAGCAGGAGGGTAAAGGAAGAGTTCCTCTGTTTGGATACTACTGTTACTGCTTAGTTCTTGGACACTGTAGCTGAAGGAAATATTTATCTCCTTTTAATGTCAAGTAACAAATTTAAAAACAAGGAGAATGATTATTTATTAAAACATTATCATATGATGTCTAAAATGAAATATGCCATGTAGAGTTAATACTGTACTCCCCTCTCCATTTTCATCTTCCAGATTTACAGTTCCATGCCAACAGTAAGAGTGGCTTACTGAAAAGCACTGATCTAACAAGAAAGAAAATGTCAACAGTGCCACACTTGGCCTTTTTTCTCAAAACAAAAGGAAGTAACAAGCTCCCTAAAAAAGGACAAATTTTGACTCTTTTTTCCTAAAAAGACTTGCCCAATAGAGATTTTTTCCTATGGATTGTTTTCACTAAGTAAATGTATTTCCCCAGTGCTTTTTCATTGTCAAATATTTCAGGAAAATTCAGTGAAATTAATGGAGTGTTCTTGGTTTGTTTTAGCATAGCAGTAAACAAAACGTAATGAAAGGCGAGTGCATAGAAACTACGCTCACCAAGCCTGTGAAGTTTCCTTTATTAACATTGTACCACTTTTACACACGCCAGTGTCTTACTTCAACAAGAGATCCACTGACTGCAAGATGAAATAATGCAAGAAATTAGTAAGTGTGGCATAGTTTTGTTTCCTATTTATAAGTCATGTTCTTATTCCCATGTGTCAGGCCTCTGTTCATATTTTTAAATATTTTTAGTAAATCAAAAATGGAAATATATAACTTACACCAGTTGCATTCTGTTCACTTTTTTTTAAAAATCAGCCCTCATAAAAAAAGATCAGTTTACATTATGCATTGTCTTTCTCAATAAGCAGTACAATCCTTTCCATAGGTGAATTTGTTCATAGGAACGAAGAGGATTCAAGTGTTTCATGTAGCCATTGGCTAGGGAAGGGAAAGGAGACAATCTTAGCTAAGGAAACAGATGACAAATCAGCTTCCGTGTGTTTCTTGCTGCCAGCCAAAATGGAGTAACACTTAGTACTTCTGGTTTGGCCTACCGACCACTCTCAATGGATTACACTTTTGCTTATCAATAAGGCTCTGTACAGAAAAAAACATAAGAAGTGTTCTCTTTGGTTTTGTTTTTTTGATATTATAGTGATGACTGTTATAAAAGAAAAATATGAATATAGGCTACATATTATTTTAATTGTTGGTACTATTAATGGCTTAAACAGACAAATTATTTGTTTCTTAAGCATTTGCAGCCTTTTTTTCAGAACATTAGCAGTGTAAAATGAGCTAGGATGGAATATTTTAGTTAAACACACATTCGAGGACAAAAAGGTTACTTCAATTCCTCACTCGATGAACAGATTTTTAGATTGCCAAAGGGATTTACACATCTAATTCCTTTTCAAATTAATGGTAAGCCTACCCCACAGCTGTAATAGGAGTGTGAGAACTTTTTTTTTTTAAAAAAAAAAGCTATAGTGCTGCTTTTTCAGAACATGACTAGCTATTATGTGTACTGAGTGGGTGACTGTTTTTCCATGTGATCATGACTTTCCAAGTTTCTATATAATCCTGACTTGAACATTTTCATGGCAAGAAAAGTACAATATCTCAGACACTGTTAAGTAATCAGGGTAACAGACGACCTTTTCTAAGAACCACTTCAGAAACCTAATCTTTATGCACATGACTGAAGGATTTCAGAATGATTTTCCAATCCCCTATAATTCTATTTCCATAAACTAAGACAGAATATCCTTTCAGAATACTTCACACCCATATTTTAGTTAGCAAATATTTCTGCTAGTAGAAAAAGGACCTATTTAGGCCATACATAAGCAGGGATGGCTACAACTTCACTCTGTCCTGGTTTTTGTAACTGTTACAAGCCCTGCCTTTTTGCTTGTATGAAGACACTACAGAAAGAGGCTGAAGCAAGGGAGAGCTTTTTCCAAACAAGCTCTGTAGTTTAAGGTTTTAAAAAGCAATTGGCACCCATGTATTCTTTTTCTCAATTTAGTAGTTGAGAATATTCAAAATGTCTAAAGAATTATTATACCTTGGTCCACAAAAACCATCTTTGCAGAAGTATCACTGTCACACAACATTAAGTTGACTAAAATTTCTGCAATGTGCTTTGTTCCTCGGTAGTAAAAGCATAACCATATCAGCCAGTTTATAAATAGCAAGTAATTGCTAGTGAACTGGTGATGCATTTGCAGGAGTATTTTTGTGGCTTTCTCTGTTCATTTCAGGATAAGCAGTTAATCAAAAAGTCATGCAGAAACTTCAGTAAAAAATAAGGCTCCAGGTATTGAGTTGATCTCTTAGACTGTCTTTCAAAGGATGACTCTTCATCTAAGCTTCAAAGATTGTGAACTACACCATTACCAGCTAAGGCAAGAGGAAGCTTTCTGCCACACTGCATGTCCAGTAGAAGGTATCCTTTTGATTGGATTTCATCACTAAAGTTGCCCAATATGCTGGAATCTATTTAGACTCTTTAATGGAGCTATTTGCCTTTTTTAATGCCTTTCCCCCATCTGCTTTACTTTCATGTGCCTGGGATTAGCATAAAGAATCAGACAGACTGCAAACTTGACAAATGTGTTATGCCTTGATTTTGAACTGCTGTGACAATCCGGGTTTGGAATACGCTGTTAAAGCCATTGGGCTCTGTCCTGAGTTGCCCACCTGCCTATCCACCACTAGGCAGCCAGTATCTGGAGTAGACAGTACACAGCATGCCTAACTCTAGGTGGGGGAGGTTCTCTTTGATATAACTCAGCCATTACACTGTGGATACAGACTACAACACACACATATATGGACGACACAAGACTTTCATATTCCATTTTTTACCTCTCAACAGTAACTGAAAAAATGTTAAGAAATTCTACAGTAGCTTTTCCTTTTTGTGTCTCCCTCTTCCCTTCCACCGTGGCTCATTTTCACAGCTTAGAAATTTTACAAATAGCTCACACACTTGCAAGGGTTGGGGGAGTAGGGAAGGTCCTGCCAAAACCATTTTGCAGCTGGAGAGGGAGGGTGAGATGACATTTGTTTACATCCTTCTGTTGAGAAGTAAAAACATTTTCCAAGCTTTGAAACTGTTGGAAAAGGGAACCCATCAGGCTCTCTCTAATTCAGCGTTACTGGTTTCAGGATTTTTTTGTTTTCCTATTCATGCACAGCGTATCTGGAACACTTGCTGGATCTTGCTGGGGAGAGGGTCAGACACTGCAGATAAAAACGGACTACTGTCTGTGCAGATTTCACAATTATTTCTAGTCTTCCTCAGTATGCACATACTTTGATAACCTGGGTTTGGGGAAACACAGTAGCTCTGCTCTCTGAAGTTGGTTTCTCTCAGTCGCCTTGCAGGGCAATGCAGCCTGCCTGGCAGGAGTTGTTCGTTTAGCAGGAACACATGGGCTACTCTCTCCTCTTTAGGGGTGGGAGGGGAGGTAGGGGGGAAGAGGACCCTGCTGCCTGGCACTCAGCCTTACCTGGACATGTGCTCCCGCTGGGGTCTGTGCGCCTTCTCCAGCCCTAGTTTGGTGAAGATCCCCACCAGCACCATGACTGCCACAACCCCACAGATGATGTAGACAATGAGGTTGGTTTTATCCCTGGTAGGGTCGTGCAGAGGGTCGTCTATGCGGGAAGGAGGCTTCCCAGTGTTCATCCACAACGGCGTCTCATAGTTTGTGCAGGTGCTTTGATCCAGCCTTGTCTTCTTGAACTTGCAGCAAAATCTAAAGCCACAAGTGCCGCAGCAGAAGATGAACTCCCCCGAGCTGCAGTTAAAGGGGGGGTCCCACTGCCCCATCACGTCAAAGTAGCCCCTGCAGAAGTCCGGGGTGGGAGGTGGCTCAGAGGGGTCTAGCTGTTCCCCAAGGCTGGAGTGGTTTCCTCCTGAGAGCACCACGAAGCTCCCCAGCTGCTGGCCAGCTTTCTCCTGAGCCCGACACACCAGCGTGAGAAGGTCCGCCACCAAGTAGCCGAAGAGCAGCCGAATAAAGCCTTCCATTCTGCCTCCCAGCCCCGGCTCAGCGATGCTGCTGCCGCCGCCGCCGCCGCTCGAGCTGCTGGATGCTGCGCTGCGCCAGGAGCTGAACATAAAGGGGCTCCGTTAGGGGCCGGGCGTCCGCTCAGCCCGCGCTCGCCCTCAGCACCACGGACAGCCCCGCGCGGGCCGGGCCGGGGCCGCCGCCCGCCGGGCAGCGCCCGCAGCCCCTGGCCGCTCCGCTCCGGAGGAGCGAGCGCGCGGCACTTGTGGAGTGCGCGGGAGAGGGAGCGGGCGCGAGGAGGAGGAGGAGGAAGAGGAGGAGGAGGAGGAGTACCGAGGGGTGGAGGTGGCGGCGGGAGTGCGGGGCAGCGCGCGGCGCGGCGGGCTGGGGAGAAGGGGCTGGCGAGAGGGGCGTGGAGGGGGCCACGAGGCGGGAGGGCTGAGGCGAGGGCGCTGCAGGGGCGGGAAGGAGGAGAGAGGGCGAGCGAGGAGCCTCCCCGCGCCGCCTGGTGCCAGCGTGCACCGCCGGGGGCACCCACCTTCCGCTCCCCCGCGGAGCCCGGCGCGGTCTCTCGCACAACTCCCTCAGCCAGCCGCGGCGCCCGCCCAACCCCGCCTGCAGCCGGGCGAGCCCGCGAGGGGCGACGGCTGCCGGGGCAGAGCGCGGGAGGCTGGACGGACACGCCGCGGCATCCAGCCGGCGGGGAAGGGCTGCCGCCAAAGGGGAATCCGCCTCGGCGGGCAGCGTGCGGGTGAGAGCGAGGGCGAGGCAGCCCGGCGAGCCCAGCCCGTCCTCCGAGGCGCCCGAGGGAGGCTGTGCGCCAGAGACCCGCCGGCGGGGGGCCGCGGGCTGCTTCCCCCCCCCGGGCACCCCGCTGCGGAGCGCCACCCCAGCAGCCCCTCTGAGGGGCCGGCGCCCTCCCTATCCCGAGCAGCCCCTCTGGGGGTCTCTCCCCCCTCCCATCGGTCCCGCCGCGGGAGCCGGCCCCCCCCCTCCCCGCCATCCCTTACATAAGAGACTTCCCGCCCAGGCGGGCGCTCCCCACAGGTGCATCTCCAAAAGCGCGGGAGCGCCTCCCCTCCCCCCACTCCGCGCTGAGGGGGGTAACGGCCGGCGCGCGCCCGGCCAGGGCGGGGGAGACGAAGCGGGGGCACCGGGCGGCCTCAACCCCACATGCCCTCCCCCCCCCCAGCGGGCTGCGGGCCGGGGTGGGCGCCTCGGGGGAGGAAAGGAGGGCGGCAGGGCCCGGTAAGTGGAGCGGTCCTTCTCCCGGTGACTGCTCTCCTCGCAGGCTGGCGCTCTCCGGAGATTCGCTTACCTGTGAGGCAGCGGCAGGTCCTCCTGGCGGAGCGGTGTCCATGGGTCCGCACCTCCGCTAAACCATGGGCGGGGGCGGGCGCTGCCCTCGCCCCGGCGCGCTGTGCACAGGTACAGTGCTACCGGTACCGCATGCTTCAGAGCGGGGCTACCTTTGTGTCTGCTAAACATGAGCTGCCCCTGCACGTCATTTATTTAAAAATCTTGTTATAATGTCAGTCAGGCTGGCTCCAGAGGACGCGGTGAGGCAACGGGTTGTTTGCGAGACACAGAATTAAAATAACTTCCCTCAAACAGAGAACTGACTCTGGGAAAGACTTTTTAGTGATTCACTCCCCATCCCTGTTATTTAACTCTCCCATCTCCGTCTTTTGGTTTGGCAGTAACCTGTGCAAGCAGCGGTAATATTATCCTGAATACTATGCTGCCACCAAATGTAGGAAATAAGCCCATTATGGCGTGATTTAACAGCGTGGGCTGGTGCTTCAAGCAGCTTCCCTTTTCCTCGGGGGCATGTCTGTGATAGCTTCGCTCCGGCCTTGCGGGCTGCTGGTGTCTCTGGCGACAGGGGCTGCTGCGCGGGGGCTCGGCCATGGCGCGCTGCCGGCGCCGCTCCTCTCCCACCGGCTCCTGCCAGGGGGCCGTATTGCCGCCGCACTTCAGGAACTTCGGCCGACTCCGTGTGGAGTTGTCAAGTGGTAAATAAACAGAAAGGTGAGGCAGAGGACAAAGCAGACGTTTGGAATCGGAGAGGGCTGCAGTTAGCTAATTGCGATCCTTTGCCTTCTCTTAAAAATAGACTCTTAAGTACAGTGATGATTCCACTGAACAGTCTGACAGTAAGCCTTCCATCCTTGTCCAGGAGGTAGGTTAGAAAGCCCCTTTATTCCTCAGCAGAGAAAAACAATCAGTCCCAGCCAAAACCAGCCTTTCTGGGTTTTAATATTTAATTCTTAAAACCTCCACCTCATCAACATCCCCTTTCAAGTCTCCTCTGAAATCATATCATTCCTCCCTTGTGTATACTTCTCTCTGCTATTATTTATTATTTAACACTTTGTGATGCAGTTTGTGCTGAAAATACTGCACAAAATGAATCTGTTCCATACTTATTACTGCATCTAGAGACATTGAAGGTCCAGTCTTGTCAGGCGCTTAAGATTATGCAAGTTTCCCTGTTGATCTGACTGCTAAAAAGCTGCTTAAATATTTTGCATGATTACTGCTATACATGTGCAGAAATAATAATATCCAAAAAATTATTTATTTTATGGGCTATTAATCCTCACTAACTATGGTGCAAGTTTCTTATTTCACTGAGTTCCTGTGGTTTTCCTTAAGAACTCCCCTATAGCAAAAAAGCTCGAAGGCTTTAGGCTAGAATCTAACGTTTGCAGGATTCAAGTCCATGCGATCAGAATCTGACCCTAAGTGGCATATGCTTGGAATGAGAGCCTACAACTGGAGGGTGGCACCATAAGACTTGGATCAGACCCATAGAACCCAGAACCCATAAATCATGTTAACCTAATTAATCATAAGTTACTCTAGTTGTTACGCTCCCTGTGCCTGTTAGTTGTATTAGCAGTGAAGTCTTAGAGTTCTAATAATGAAGTAGAGTTTTTCTAGACTAGGGCATGAACCCTTTTTACTAGACCTGCAGCAGTGTGTTTTAATGGCTTCATAGCATGTAGTTCTAAGAAGACCTGCATGATCAAAATATAAAACCATTAAGTATAATAATGGAAACAAGAAAACTAGTTGAGAGAAATAGGTATTACACACAGTACTGAGGCACATCTTGGGACATTAAGTCAGTCAATAAATTTCTAATTTCTTTCAGTTGTCTTTATCAAGTTGAAAAACACAAAAGATTTCCCATTTTAGCACCGTCACCTTCCACTTTCAAGACTCCTCTTTTTGACATTGCTTTAAGGTAAGTAATAATTACATACTTTTCTATAGTTTTATCCCGTAAGGAATGTATTTTGCCTCTGAAACAGCTGAGATGAGTGTTTCAACTAGAACCTGCAGAGTTGTCTTTACTCAAGCAAATATCCATTTAGTTAAGTGAAATACTTAATTTTAGACACAGAACTTACACAAAATTAAGTATTCCTGTTATATTTTCCTCTAATGTCTTTCGCTTGTTTTTACTGAGATTTTCACATGTGGATCAATGGCAATGCTTGTTTTTCAACTTTAAGCTAGAAAATAGGTGCTTTTTTTCTGGTAAATCCTGTAGCAATGTATAGCCATGTCACAGTGGAAGTTATATCAATGCATACACACTCATACTGTATATATGTATGCGTGCATTATACCTGTTCAATTCTATGTTTAATTGTATATACTCTTACAACTGATTCTTGCAGGGTTTTTATGTAAATAGGAGAGTTTAAAAAAGAGTAAAAGTAGGAGAGAATGTTAATGAGTTAACCTGAATTTGAGATGGCAATAAATCTGAAGAATATAGAACAATTAGAACATATAGGGCAATTGCAATTATCATGTTCCATATTCTTTATTTCATTTTTGTTAATAATATCAATGTTGATGCAACCTCCGAGTATTTCCCAGGGACTGATTACCTGCTAGAGAGAACAGTCCTTTGCGAAGCACTGAGTCAATGGAGCTTTCTAGCCAATCATTAATTCCTGAGAAATGACATATAGCTCAATCATTATTATTCCAGAGCTGTGAAAATCTGTCAAAAAAACAGCTAGACAGGCCTGATCTCAGGCAGTATTGATGTGAAAGGTATTTTGTGATATGAAATGTCATGTGGAAACTGGAATGAAGCAGTCAATGTCTGTATCCTTGATAGTTATTTCATACTGTAATAGAATGTTTGGATGTATAGATACAAAATGTATTGCCGCTGGAAAACAAAAGAGGTGATGATTCTAGTATATCAGGCCAACTGGCAGCATGTTTGCAATCACTAGTCTTTAAAAGTACAGTTAAATGTTAGAAGATGTCTGCTGTGGAGCAATAAGGTAGCTTGAGACACCAAAGAAATACCTTAGCAGATGTGAGATGAAGAAGCAAAATGTATTTAACAAGGAGGCCACAAGCAACATGAGGTTTACAGATACTGAAAACAGTCCCATGATTTACAAATATTGTAAACAGCCCTGAATGACACAACACAGAAGTTTGTTTTGAACACCTTTACATTCTTGAATGAGCATACATCAGACAGCCCCATTTGCTTCTATTAAGTTTTGTCATTCCTCTATGAGGAGCGTGCTTTCCCATTGGTAGTAGGCTTGCTGGATAGTTAAAACGTAATTAGCTGTAGACCTTTCTTTTAGTTACACAGCTAACACTTCATAAGCCTTTGTTCTTTCAGCCAATAACTGCAATCATTAGTATCATATCAGTGCAGCAATGTGTGAAATACCAGCCTGCAGTGTGTTGATACTAAATATACTTCTCCTTTTATAATTATTGAGCACACCTTTTAAACTAACCTTTCTCTTTTCATTAAAAAAGATGCACATACAGACTGGGACAGAATTAGAATGTTCTTATAATTTCATGAGTTCATAGCAACTTTAACTAGAACATCTTACAAACATTGAGCATTTTTTAGTTATTGTCATCAAGTCTGAAAAAAATATGCTTTGCACATAGCAAAGGGATCACCATCAAGAAATCTTAATGAGCTAGGTGCTTCGTGAATGAAAAAGCACGAGAGGCTTGTTTTCATGGCTCACTGAGGAGGAAGATAATTTTTTGCAATTCTACAATGTAGAAATTACCTTTATCACCTAATACTTTTCTCTTCACTCTTCTTGTGAAACCACAACTGTAGTAATTGCACGGGTTAGTGTTGGGGCAGGCAGTAATAGCATTCACATTTGGAGTGGACTTAATGAAATCCTGAGAGTTCTTGTAGCTTCAGTTTAATTTGAAGGAAAATCAGAAAAATTCAGATAAATTTAGAAGTTAAATGAAGTACTTGCAAATATGCAAGAGGCAACACATGTATGCTGCAAACATCTTCAGTATACAGCAGTGGAAAAAAAGTGCCAGAAGGTCTAAACCAGCTTTCAGCGATATAGCTGAAAAACAAGTTGTGCCCTCAGCTTTGCCTGTTGCACAGCTATTCCTCTGATTCTGAACAAGGAAAACTGCCAGTCAGTTTCTCTCTTTGGCAAAACTGATGTTACTTTTGAATTGTAAGAGTATTGCAAGTTCCTGTGAACAAGGTATGTTTCTGCTTGTTATAAATGAGACTGCCATGGAATTTAGAACTGGAATGATTGGCGAGGTGTCTGAGGATGACTGCAACTGACAAAGAAGGCTTTGTAGATCATTCCAAACTCGTGCCAATAAAATCTTTATATCTTGTTAACAAAAAAAGAAAAGAAAACCTACAGAGGATCAAAAAAATTGGAACTGCTTTTGTGTCCTTCCAACTGAAAACCCAACCACCTTTATTCCCATGAGTTCAACTTTTCAAGAGAGAGAGAAAGCCTTTCTGAACATATCTAAAATAGCATTAACAATTTTCAAGGTTAAAGTCAGTATAATAGGCTGTATACTCTGCCTAAGCATAGAGAAGCTGTGCTTAGACATAGAAGAGGACACATAGCAGAGAAAATTTACTAATCCTCTGCTGTCTGACTCTGACGTATGTTAGAACAGCTGATCTAACAAATACTTCTTCTAAAAACTCCTTGGTAAGGGGTAGACAAGTTTTAGTCTAGAATGCTCATTTGCCAGGCCTGGAACATCCATGGATAGAAGCCAGAACAGGAGGAAGTCAAATTAGTAAGTCACTTATTGTCTGTCAGTTTTAGCACTATTAAACCTCAAGGACTATAGAAGTGAGCTGTAAACCTCAGAAGTGATGAACTTGCTCTTCACAGTAATGTATATTTGCTGTATTACTTCACTAACAAAAGATTTTAGCCAGCATATATTTTGCATGTCTTCCAAAATGTACTGTCAGGCAACCAAAATCAAAAGTTCTTACTGAACATTAGACCTTTTTAGTGTGCTTCCCTGATAATAAGCTTTAATGATGTCTCTCCATATCGTTGTCACAACATGCCCATCCGAGGCTTGATGTATTTTGTATCTTACATATAGTAATAATATATAGATGTGGGAACTTTCAGATTTATGAAGAAAATCTCTCTGACAGTTCCATTTTTAAAGGATGCTGTTAAAAGATGCTCAGGATTTTAAAATGGTAAGTCACAAGACAGATTAAATAAGAGGTACAGAGAAAGTAATAATGGTCCGAGTTCTGTGGTACTTTTTTGATTATATGACACTGCAGTTTTCATGTGGCTATCAGATTCACTTATGTGATTACCATGCCTGGACAAGAGTGTCAGATGTGGTTGCCAAAGGTTAAATCCCCACAGGCCAACTCAGTATCTACTAAGCTCAACAACTGTCTTTCCACTATTTAAAATGGAAACTTCACAGGGTGATTTTGTTCAAGAGATGCTGAATAATCACAGCTTACACTGAAATCACCAGATGTCTGAGTGGTCAGTACTTCTGAAAACCGGGTCACATACTTGAAAGCCCAATAATGAATTCAGAGACTAAATTAAGGCATCTATGTTGGAAAACTGTTGATGTGCACAAATACATATACAGGTTCCAGACTGAGCTTTTAGTCAGATGGTAACAACTGTCCCTTCTTGACTCCACTTGATAGCCAATGTAAAGAGCAGTACTAAAGCTGGCTCCAAAGGGATTTGCTTCTCTGTACTCTACCATGATAGCCAGTGAGAAGAAATAATCTATCAACCAGGTATACTGACAGATGAGTCAAAAAACCCATGAAGATCTCAAGGTGGAAAAGTAAATGCTATTTCTTATGTTTCCTTTCTAGAGAGCATTCTGATGTTACCAGGATTCATCATTGATATTTCTCAGCACAGTGCAACTCTGTTATACCTGCATATATGGAATATCTGTCTAGAACACCTGTTTAGTTATTCTGCTGTACCTATCTTGAATGAAAAGGCATCAATCCAATCTCCTTGCTCTTTGCATCATGTCAATAGTAAACTGAAAAGTAAATGCTTACAGTAAATAATGTGTAGCAGAACATTTTTGATAATATTTTTTTTTCTTGTGGTTTTGTAACATATATTTGCCTAGAGTTTTTTTTATTATTGCGAAAGTGCAGTGCTCCCGCAGCTGGATAAATAATAGGACAAATAAAAGGATTTTAACTGTAATGTGAAATGCACATTAGGGAGTCTTGAGAAGTGGTGCAAAAAGATGCTGACAGCAGATTCTAGTGGTGTCTTTTTGTTGTAGTGTTTACTTAAATCAGCAGATTATCTCTAACCTGCTAAATATAAGCTAATGTTAATAACATATTTAGGCTATTCCGCTCCCTATCACATGTATAGGAGATTACTGCAGAGTACAATAAGGTTAAATACATTTTTAGTACAAAATGCTGGCACCTGAGAGTACAGTTTTCAGAATGGATTATTTGATCTGTATATTTATATAGGCAAGTAACATTGGAGTAAAATGTAAAGAAGCTGCAAAAGGAATATTTCTGTATAGTATGGAAATAATACATATATATAGGGCCAGTTGTAACTGAATACTTGGTAAAAGGACAACTCACAATTTTCTTGGCTATGTGTAGGAATTAGTCTGTCATTCACTCCCACACACCTGACAGAAAGCTGGCCTCTTTAAAGTTAATTTATATACACCTTGAAGTCTTAAATATGATTTTCCAGTTTAACAAATTCTCCATGTGAATATAGTGATTGTTCTTCTTTAAAAAGAAAAAATAACAAAATTGAAAAGGAAACTGCATGTAATTTCTATGCGAACTAGAACAGTTGAAGTGAGCCTTGATAATATGATGAAGAAACAGATAATTTAGATGGCTGAACAATAGGATCGCTTTCCTACATAAACAATGCAAGTATTTCAACACATAAAATGACCGTAAGTGAAAAAGAGCAGATATCTCATAATACTCAATTATCTCACTTGTTTCTGTCATACTGTTTAGCTCAAGTTAAAAAAAAAGAAAACAAACAAAAACCCAAAAACACTTACACAGCAAGATCAGAAATAGATCCTTCATGCAAAGCCTGAACCTGGGTCCAGTCTTCAGTCATCTCATTGCAAAGGATTTTTTTAGTATTAGGTCTGTTGGTTATCATTAATTACTTATTGGCAGCTGTATGCAAAGGACAAAGTCTTGACTCATTAGTGTTAACAGGAATATTGCCATTAAATTCAATGAAGTGAAGATTCTGCTCTAAGGCATCAAGATTTAATAAGTTTATTCTCATTGAGATGTTCTTTATAGGACACAAAATTCCATTTGTTTCAATGGGGTCATTTTATAATGTTAGTGTTATTCATAATGAAAGCAAACCCAAAATCTAACAATAAAGGATACAGAAAAAACCAGAAAGAAAAAGGTAAAGACAAAATAACAAAGATATGGGCCACATTCTGATGCCTATTAGGTGAGAGAATTTAGAAATATTTAAGGAAATAATATTTTTGCATACAGTGCACCTTTATGCTCCAGTGCAGATAGCTATATATTGCTCAAAATGTATTCAAACAGAACTCTGGTCTCTATGTCCATCAGTACATTGAAGCCCAAGGGAGGCATGGTCTGCTGGCAGAGTGATAAGGACAGCTCTCTAGCACGTATGCTGAGGAAAGCTGCCCGCACTACTAGGGAAGCCAGTAAAAATCAGCAGCGTATTCAACAGTCCTTGTTTCTACCTTCCTGCCTACCTCTGTCCTAAGCCCTGACGGTGTAAGAGGATGAAGGCTACTTCTTGCTGACTTCATGACCTTTCACTACAGTTGCATTCCTCTGAGACAGAGAAGAGTCATCTCTAGACCATGAACAGATACAATTTTCTTGGCAGCTGGCACACAGCTGTGGCGTTCATTCCTTGATGTTATTGGAACAATTACAAGTCTCAGCTCCGTAAGAATAAAATGTAAAATCTCTTATTTTCACCTACCTATTCCACAATGTAAATAATGAGAATAACAAAGCAATCCCTCCTAGGACATGAGGAGAAACTACAGATCCTTTCCTGTGATTACTCTGAGAGCTTGTAAAGGTGTTCTGATACCATGGTGATGAACACAGTATAATTGCCAAGATAGATGATGGATCCAGCTGGCACTTCTCCCTCCTCCCCCACACATCATGGTGCTCACCACAACAAGTTTATGATTTTGTCCTAAAAATCTGTTGAATCTTGTTGGTCTTCATGAATTTACTTGCAGAAACTGCAAAGTGCTCTCTTCACTTTGATTTAGTCTAGACTGTATGAGAGAGGGGCACAATTTTTTCAGAAATGATACCCGTATGGTATATTATTCTCTTGATAAACAACTCCTCTAGAACTGTAGCTGATAAATAAATAAATGTGAGTTCTCCTTTTTGGCAAAAAAATATTTTATATACCTATCTGTCTGCTCAGTCGTCTTAGGCAAGTTTTACCCAGAATGGTATTATTATGGTTGTTCAGGTAAGATTTATTGCTCAGAAGCTCAAACAGAAAGTCCTCTAAGTTAACTTGTACCTTGCACTTTTTCTCTTTACATAGGATTTATACAAGGATGAATTATTTGGTTTTTGGGTTGTTTTTTTTTATCTAGAAGATGAGATAAATACTTGCTAGACTAGGCTATGTAAGAACCCAGAAATACTGCAATTCTCTTTTCTTCAAGAAAGGAAAAGGGTGAAAAAAAATAGCAATCTCATTGGTTCACAAAACCTTTCTCAAGATACTTACTGAAGTCTAAGTTTCAAATAGTAAGCACTGCTATTTTCAATTTCCAGATTCTTAGTATCTGCATTGTACAAGCATGCCATTGCACTTTACACTACTTTGTGTCCTTGCTGGCAGCATCACTGTAAGTCAAAGTCTGAGTGGGTATGGACAGGGCCAGGGTGCTAATCTTTTACCTGCGGAAGTAGAACAATGTATTCTCAGGAGCAAGTGGAAGAACTGTTGTTGCAGGGAAACTAGATGCCAGTCTCCAAGGTTTATAAATCTGTTATTCAGTATATTAGGAGTTAAGGACAAAACATTTTTCACTGAGAAATTAATTTTAACAGATTTTAGCTACTGAAAGACTTTATCTGTGTACATACCTAGATGCTTCCAAAACAATTATACTTCAAAAGCTGGATGAAGTAGTAAGTACTCGGAGAATATTGGTAGATGAAATTCTAATGGTTCTCAATGGGACCAGGGCTACTTTCAGCCAGGGTGAATTTCCCTCTTTATTTGCTCGAGTTGCAGAAATCTGATTAACCAAAGTTTATCCTGAATTAGTGCTAAAGTGTAAAAATCAGAGCTTTGAGACTACTAGCATAGCCTTATGCTAGCTTTTTTCATCCAAAGAGTCCAATTAAGCAAACCTGGCAGAAGCCTTAGAAGCAAGTATTCTCTGCTGGTTGTTAGTAAAAAATTGATCACTCTCTTTGTTAAGACAAAGGTTGCCTGTTTGCCCAATGAGGAGCTGAAGGGGAAAAATAGAGTCCACCACCAGAACTACAGATTTCTTCTGGCTTTGGAAGCCAAGAGGAAAGACTGGAAATTCTAGTACCAGCCTGTTTATGATATCATTATTTCTGGCTGACAGCAAGGTAACAGATGCTTCTTCAGGTCAGGGCTTCCCAGCCTGTTCCTAGACAAGCTTCCCATCCTTATTTACAATAGATGGACTTCAAGTACTATAGCATATCAAGTATACAAACAGACCATGTACAGATCTCTCAATGCCTTAAAATGCATAGTGGGAGGATCCCTACTACAGTTTAGCAATACTGGCTTACAAAACCTGCACTGGGCAAGAAATTTAGCCTTATAAAAACAGTCAGTTCAGTGCAAAATATGTTCTCAAAGGAAGGCTTAGGGCAGACAAGTTATGCACAGTCTTTATGCTGATTCTCTGCATGGATTCCTCCTCCTTCTTGCTAGATGATTGAAAATAGGCTGACTTGTATAAATAACTTGTTTATATGGTGTCGTGGTTTGGGCTGGACTGGCCACTGAATGATGCTTTCTTTGTCCTCTCTCCCCTTCAGAGGAGAGGAGAGAAAATGAGAGAGACATGAGTTGAAAAGAAATTAAACTACTTGAATGAAATATTAATAGTAAAATAACAAAAATATAATAATAGTAGTAAGAAAATAATGAAATACATACAACATATACAAAACCAGTATCAGGCTCCCAGGATGGTGATCACATCATTGGCACTGGAAAAGTCGCAGGCTGGACTCAGCAATGGATGGGAGCTGAACTGAGGAACTGGATTCAGGAACACACTGATCAGGATCAAAATCAGACAGAGTCCTCCTTAGACACTGGCCACTGAAGAAAGACACCGACCCTTTTCATTCCTCAGCTTTTATACTGAGCATGATGCAGATGGAATAGAATATCCCGTTGGTCAGTTTTGGGTCACCTGTCCTGTCCGCTTCTCCCCACAGGTGTGACCCCTTTACACTTTCCCGCTTCCAGCCCTCCAACGTGGAACGTAACAAAGTTGGCTGGCCTTGGTTGTTATAGCAATAAGTATAAGCAGGAGACACTCTGCATACCATTCCCTGGTATTCACTGTAAACGTCAGACCTTATCTGCTAGAAGCAGACACTGTCTGAAAAATATGCCGTTAATTTCAGAGAGTTAGAAGAGGCTTAACTGAAAAGTAAAAATATTGAAAAGAAAATTGGTTCTGTTTTACCTCGAACCAGGACATATGGCTATACATTTTATATTTAACAATATTTAAACTTCGACTATAGCTTGCCTGAAAATAAATATGTAAAGCAACCTGGTTTCCAGTTAAGTTTGACCTTCTCTTGAGCCAAATTAGCGTTGAAGATTTCTAGAGAGGCAAACAGAATAATTG
The DNA here is from genome assembly GCA_008921705.1 of Burhinus oedicnemus. Classification (NCBI taxonomy): domain Eukaryota; kingdom Metazoa; phylum Chordata; class Aves; order Charadriiformes; family Burhinidae; genus Burhinus; species Burhinus oedicnemus. The sequence continues at coordinate 692,954 of VFFE01007078.1, read as the reverse complement.
CTTTCCCATCAGCCTATTCCAGCAAGGAATGTGATGATCTCCATCTAGGTAAGCTTGGAAGTATAATAATGAATGCTACTTTGCCAAAAGTGCATCACTGGCAAATTCTCACCAATTCAGAGTTCTTTAATACTTTTTGCAGAAATAATCAAACAATATGGCGGCAGATGAGACTAGGTTAGAATTAGTTGAGAACTGATGAAGGTAAAAAGGTATCATCATTTTGGAATCGGGAATGAAAGAAATTTGTCATATACAGAAGTAAATATTGTAGTGAAGTGCAGCTTGTTGATACAGTATTACATCACATTTTGTATGTCAAATAGGCATAGTACATCAAGATCTTCACTCACTGAATCAGATTCATCACACTTTTTACACATTATATGCATATTTTGTGTCTATATATAGTATATACATATCCCCAAACCCAGTTACTCTGTTCCAAATGCATGACTTTAAACTGTTTTTCCATAATGCCTGTCTTTCAGAGAAGAATCTCAAATGCAGACTCAGATACGTAAGCTCTCTTTATAGGACATACAGAGAGTTAGATGCCTCAGAAGGATGAACCTGAAAGTCTGCATACTGAGTGGAAAACATGACAACCAACAATGAAGTGCTGATCAGAGAGGTCTGTCTCACCCAGTGGTCTTGTGTGGCAGTTAAACAGCTAGCAGAAGATAGCAAGCAGGTGCCTCTTCCTAATCAAGTCAAGAATCTGGACTCTGAATCCTACTTTCACCTTCTCAGCATAAGAAGAACTTCTCCCTGGTTTCTTTCTGTTGTTTTTGTTTTGTTTATTTAACAGAAACGATTAATAAGAGATGAAGAAGCTACTTGAGATTTGTATGAGGAAGAACAGAAAAAGAAAGAAGAGGTTCTTTGGTGAGCAGAATATCATCTTGCTCACAGTTGTCATGGAAAGCCTAAATGTGAATCATTCGGACTGCACTTTGCTCTTCAAAACTGAAGTGGCAGGACAAGTATGAGTACTACACCAACACTAGATACACTCCATTGGCTCTCCAATCAGTTATTACTTGTTCATATTCAAGGCCTTTCTTCAAGGTTTTCACTGGAGTACAATATAATTCCTATAGCATCTGCAACTCAAAAGGTCACTGCATTCTCTGAAAACATTTTGAGTTATGGAACTCATTGTGAAATGGGAGTAAGGAGACACCCCTTGAAAGTCTAAGCCTAAACACCAAGGATCAAGGCCTTGTGCTACATTTATAAGCAGTAGAATGTGATGTACTTTTTCCCTGGAAAGATTTCTTCCATTCATGACAAGACAGTAAAATAAAAAAGATTTATAGGGAAGAGACACATGCATAACCACTCATATTACTGTGGATTTGCATGTGCTACAGATTTATTTTAAAGAAAATAAAAGTAAATTTATATTTTCTTGATATTAAAATTAATTGGTAAATAGCAACACCAATCAGCAATCTTGCCATCTCTGCAAGAGCCTTGGCTAGGTTGTTAATATGCAACCACCACCAGTCTACACGCCACTAGGAATTATAAGCTCATATTTTTCTTACCTGATTTCATTCCCTTCGGGAGCCCAAATACATAGGAATGTATCATGTTTTTGATTTATGCATGTAAGTCCAAATGACAGCATATACAGTGTCTATGCCATAGCTTCAGTTATTAGGAAAGTTTTCAGTTTCCACTTATTTTAGTTTTTATTTCCTCCTAGGCACTTATTATATTCCTCCTAGCATGCTGAGCTCTTCTAATGTTTAGAAATATTGTGGAACTGCAAAAAAGGCACAGTCAATTAATTCCTTCATTTGAATAATTAAACATTTTAAATACTCCCTCCATACCTTATGTTCAGCTATAGATATATTATTAATAGTAGCTTGTACTGTGTGCTGCAAGAGAATGTTAGGCACATAATTCCTAGAACCTGGGGAGGAGAACATTTCCTGACACTATGAATTTACCTACCCAATGACAAAGTTCTCTTGTTCTAATTCAAACGTGTTTCACACTGTAATAATTACACCGTATGAATGTGCTTTTTTTATGAAAAATTCAGCATAGTTAATTATTCAAAAAATGTTATGGTTGATGAATCCATCCCACTGTGTTCAACAAAAATGTTAATTGTGCTTCACTATTTTTAGGATGTTCCTGTTTTATCATTCATCCCAGTAGCTTAGTCTATAAAGTAAGACCATTGCATAAGTTCAAGACCATAGGTTTGTAGCCAGACTGTGTTGTCAAATGGGTGTCATCAACATGCCATGGTTAAATGTGGCTTGTTACATCTCTGTTTGTTGAGTGCATCCCTATAGACAAATGGCCTTCAGCCTCTCTACTTCTTTGGATTGGCATTATGTAATTTACCAACTCTTCAACAACAGCATTCCATGACTCCACCATGCTTGTTGAAAAAGCCTGTCTAGGCTTCATAAATAGTAGGGTCACAGTTTTATCTTATTTTAAGGTGAGGGTGTCTGAAGCAAAAAGGGATGGAGCAGTTCATTTTGCAAAGTCACTGGGTAAATTTGCCACAGAGTAAATTTGCTAAGCATTGAATGTAGCACTCATTCTTAGCCTACAGAAGGCTAAGAATATGTACAAAACATATAGCTTCTGTGCATTCTCTACTGCACATGCCTGCAACCAAGAGGCAAACATCAAAATGATCTTTAATGGCTCGAAGTCACCTGGAGAAGAGGCACTGTAGTTAATTTCTTTATTTTGCCTGCTGTACAGGGGACATATCTTTATTGTGATCATCCTTCAGCAAATGTAGGAGTGTATTGATAAGACCAAGCAATATTTCGACTAATTAAATTTTAGTTCTCCATTGCTTTAAAAACAGAATAAATTCAAAGAGCAGGAAAGCCACTTTTCTATCGTCAATTAAAAGTCTACTTTTTTATATTTGGACACTGGACTCTGTTACATTTGTAACGGATCTAAAAAATATTGGCAGGTTAAAATATTAAAAGAACACCAGTATGGGAATACACACGGTGTTTGCTGTCATAGACTTGTTATGAATAAGTACAACTGGAAGAAATCTGAAAAAAATCATTGCAAACACAGTGAAGGAGGACAGTAGTTGAAGTGAAGGGCTAGCGCAAAACAAGTGGATTATTTTTGCCTTGTAGGGCATACAGTCTTGTCTTCATCTATTATTTTGAAAGTAGAAGCTTTGTGGTGCATGTTATGTTTTCAGTCATAAATCAGACCCTGTGTGCCTCTACCTGTGTCCGGATTTGATCTTTATCTCTTTTTACCCAAGGCCTGTAAAACACCTACCGATCTTTAGACCAGGAACCTGAAAGAAGTGGAAAATGTAATTTATTGCTGAGATAATACTGTTGAAAAATGGATCCTTCTGGTTATCTAATACTATCATTAATGGAAAAGGAAGCATCTTTGAAATTCTGAGAAACAAAAGTGCTAGACACAGCTGAAAGAGAGTCCATGCTGAAACATAAAAAAATCAAGTACTATTTAATTTTCAAATCATATTTCCCACAAATTAAACTAAGAGGTTTGTAATAGCAATAATTACCTATTCAGCATCCTTCATCAGTCTCTGAACTAATTTTCTTCAGTCATTACTTGAGTGAAAAAAAAACTTAAATGGGTCATTTATGCTTAAATTAATCTGTGGTTCTCCTGGAGTACGTTCTTTGTTCATCTCCAGCTTTAATTACTGAAAAACATTTTGTTTTATAGAAATCTGTGGCAAAATAGATGCATCCTTTATAGTCATCCTGTTCCAGGAAGTTCAGTGACTGCTATATTAGTGACATTACAGATGGTAAAGTCAATTTTGAGATCTACTTCACATGCAAAGCCTGGCACACAACATGAGTGAATACTAATGTGTTGAAGAGTTCTATGAAGGTTTTAGTGGACATAAATAATTCTCTAAGGCAGCGAAGATTCTCTCAACTGCTGATGCAATCTATTGGTAAGGCTGTATTTTGATGGAAGAGTAGTGGTAGTTTGGGACCTATGAAGGCCAATGAACAAAAAGGTTTACTTGCCTGATTGATGTATAACTACAGTTTCCACTTAGGCAGACACGACTTCTGTGGTGTCAAACCTCACCCTGTAGCAGAAGCTACAACTTTGCAAAGTGGTATGACAATGGTTTCTCTTTCACCGTTTTTTTTTTTTTTTAATCACTAAGACTATTTTTTTTCCTCAGAGTAATCTGATGCGTGCGTTTATGTCGTTTGTTATATCCTGTCAGAATGGTGATGTACATGTGCTTCTCAAAAATATATCTGGTTAAACAAATGAGCTACAAAGAGCCTGCCTGCTAAAATTTAGGTGATCAAAGAAAAATTTCCCCTTTTGTGAAAGAGGATGAATTCTCTTTATATAAGAAAGGAAGAAAAAGGAAGTACATTTTTTCAAAAAACCCAAATTGTTTGCATGTCACCTGTAATGTAAAAATTAGTTTTTCCAGTCTGAAAAATAATTTTCTGCTTTGAGCAAGGAAACAAAGGGATTTGCCCAGTGCTTTTGCAATGCATTTTGAGTTAACCAATATAACAGTAAAACAAAAATGTCCTTGTTGTATGCCTAGTTGAAAAAACATTTAAGTACTCTGATTGTTTATTGAATTTTAATACTTGAAGGATTGCTGCTGCTTTGATTTTTTTGGCAGAAATAGCAACTGTGGTTAATGATCATCTGGGGTTTTGGGGTTTTTTTTCTAATGTCATTTATCAGCAAAGAAGGAGAAAGGAATCTGAGAGTCATGCATACAGATGCATAAACTAAAGACTGCTTCTTCTGCCAAATTGCCACTTTTGCTTGTACATTAATGGAAAATCTTTTTTCAAAAATAAGAAAAGTCCAAGAAGTCCAAATTTTAGATCTGGATGTGAATTAAAAGCTCTTAAATCTAGATTTTCTTCTTAGACCAAGTCCCATAGTATACACCCGAAGCCTGTGGTACTATAAACACATACACATATATATGTGTGTGTGTGTGTGTATATATATATATACTGAATAGTTTCTTCAAATCTGTTTATATGCCTAATTCTCTTCCATTTGTGACTGGACGGGTCTTGATGAGCAGCAGGAATCGTAAAGTTTAGATAGTAGGTAAATGCTCTCCAATTCTGACTGGAATAATACTGGAGAACGTTTAAGTCAGAAAGTTGTTGGGTAGCTCAGGATAAAGTGGAAGTCAATCACAAATTTCTGCATAATTTTGGAAGCAGATGGTTCAATTAAAGCCTTGATTTTTTTCACCTAGCTCTAGCCCTGCTGGACTCCTATGCACTTTTTCTGTGTTAGAAGTTTCAATACAAACTCATGACGCAAACGTCCATGGCTCTTCAGGAATAGACACCTGATGTGTCAAAAATATGCTCCAGAAGCAAAAAATTGCTTCTAGTCTAGCTCTCTCATTCACTGGAGTCATTATTGGTCATGACTTTTCAATTTGCTGGCAGCCCAGGTCTCAGTTACTCAATGAAAGGTTCAAGTACTCAGTGTATCTGAAAATGAAGTCTCAGGATAGGGAAATCCAAAATCAGAGGCACCCTGAATAAAGTAGAACTGTTGAATATTTGGCAGCACACAAAATGAATGAGGCATCTTCTGAAAACGACCAGTAGATCCAGATAGAACCTGTATCTGTGTCAGAATTGGGAATTCAGTGTGCAAAACAAATTGAGTTAAATAGTGTGTTTAACTCATTACATCAACTTTTATATCTCTCATAGTTACAGTGATTCAAGGAATATATTACAGGTTTCTTGAACAAATGGAGCCTGCCCACACTAAATGAGTCAGATAAAAATCAATTACATTGTGGATTCTTAACTGTGGAAATAATCAATGTCATCATTGTTCCCTTCCTAGCAACAAAATATTGGTTCTGGTCAACAAATCTTTTTAAGTTGGTTTGTGCAAAACATTTTTAGTATTTTTTATATTGCTTTGTGGGCCCTTTGAAAATGGAAAGCCATTTGGTATCAAGAACAATATTAACAGGACCTTTTTTGTAACATCAATAAGCACTCTTTAGTGTAGTAATTCGTTTATGTTCTTATAGAATGTCAAAGGAGCAGACTTTAAATTTTATCATACTCTGTAACGGTTTAGGCTGAGATTTTTCAATCTATTTATACTGGCATAGTCATCTTGGAGTCTTTTACTCCCAGCAATCAAATGGGAGACAGAGACGGAGTGAGCTAGTATGAGATACTACTGTAAGTTTTCAAAACTTACTAATTTTTATCCATTAGCTTTTTTGGAGAGAATAGGAGGGATATCATATGCTAAACCTTCCAAAATGTTACATCTGCTAGGAATGCTCCCCTGTTACAGGATTTATGGGAGCTGGAAGTAGAGATTAATAGAAAACAGACTTGATACATTGTATGCATTTATTTTCAGCGTGTGTAAGTCCATATTGTCTCTAAATAAATACAATTATGTGATCCTTTTTATATCATCAGGTTTTATTAATTCCCATTTTTTTTCTCTAACTTATCCCTCAAGGACTCATATATATCGGCACGCACTGAAAACAGATGTTGATAATCCTGTGTGTGTTGTTTACACCTCCAACCTTCATTGCATTCCCTGAATTCCAGATGGCAGATAGTCATTCTATTCTATGTATAAGATTAAAATGGTTTAGTTTCTGCATATCCGTCTGTGCTTTGTAATTTTAATTCCAATGTCTAGATGAAGCCTGTTCTGTCCTTTTCACCTTTTGCATTCTTCCATTTTTGCAATTTGTTGTATTCTTGTCATTTGCTGAGAATAGAGAAAGGATATCCTCCTTCAACCACTGCTTTGACTATTTTGCTCTTTATATGAATTGCTTGTCAGATATAGTAAATTTTAGAATTACTTGCTTGTTTTATTAGAACTTTATCTAGGTCTGTCGAAGTGCATACAATCATACATTAAATTGCCGTAAGAAATAAAGTAGAGTGTCTGCTACTGGATTTTCAGAACTTCCAAGTTAAGAACTGCAAGGACTGGCAGCATGATCAAATGCATACTAGAATAAGTCTTAGAAGATCTGGACTCCTCAGATCTGCACTATTCTAATCACAGTCATTACTAAGCTAAACCTTATATAAGCATTTCCTTCTCAAAGCCTCCATTTCTCACTTTTCATCTATCTTATTTTCAATATACTGCATGCTGTTCCAGAATGCTATATTCTTCTCTGTATGCTCACACTAACTTTTTAAAATTAGTAAAATTATTCTCAATTTATACTCTATAAATAAGACCAGACACGTGGTACTGTAAATTATTTATTCAGTGTCATTATATTCATGACACTTTGTATAACAAATCAAGTCCTATGACAAAATTCTTCTGCTTTATCTAGGCCTCATCTGGAATAAGTCCATGAAAATCTATAATTAAACTAACATAGATCAGTAGTAACTTTAAACGATTTAGTCATAGTAAAATGTGTTTAGCTGTATAGCATTTGGTCCATGATCTTGGCTTCAAAAATGCATACTTCAAATTTGGCAGAGGAAAGGAAGCAGGAGAGAGCAGAAATCCCCCTCCTGCACACACACTCCCCATCCTCAGTTCGCACGTTTATATGCAAATGTTCCTTTATTTCTGCAGATGAAAACACTTCTGCACTCAGGCTGCAAAATCACAAGAAAATGTGTTTAAGTTACAAAATGGGAATTTCTTGTGACATCCTTATTACAGTAGACAATACTCGAGCTGATGTAGTATCAGAGGATTCCATTTGAAGAGAGACAATGTAGGCACACTGCGTACTCACCATACTCGTCACCTAAAAAGAGCTGAGCATCCTGAGGCTCATTCCTGACCCATCCTGCAAAGAGATCAAATACAGTACGGACAACAGAATTTTGTAGAAGAGAGCCCCCCCCACATGCCTAGAAAAAAAGAGCTGTGAAATTACAGAGATTTAGATAAATCCAGAAGACCTTAGAATCCATATCTCTACCAGGTCTGATTCAGTCTTTCAGATGCGCATACCTTGAGTTAAGAAAACTGGTTGCCTTTAGCAACACATCCAGGTTAAGACAAAGGTGTGCTGGTGCTACAAAACTACAGTGTGCTGTGTTGCCAAAACAGTGATGTTCTCTCCACACTTTTTGACCTGATTCTGATGGTATTTCACTCGCAAAATGCATCCTGAGTATAGCTGAAGTCATGCAGCAGTCATATATTCTGGTATATGACTGCTCAGCCCTATTAAGCAGATGAGAAGAAAATGGAAAAGAAATAGGTCAAAAATCTCTTTGGATCATTCAGCCAATTGCTCTTATATTAGCATGAGCGGTTCCAGCATCAGACCATGATCACCTGTTCCTGTGATGATGTCAGGATATTTAGATAAGCTGCACCTGAGAGTCAAAAATTCACTTTAGTATTTACTTGCTTAATGTACCAAATGCTGCCTCATAAAGAGGGGCATTGACAAAAACGACTTAATAAAAAAGACTTCATCTAGCGCTTTCCATCTAATGATCATCAAGCAGTTTACAAGCAGGAATGAACGGTTTTCATTTGTGGATAATATCCCCATTTTACAGATGGAAAAATAATCCAGCCATAGGAATGCGTTTAGCTGATGACAGGAACCATATCGAGTGCTTCGCTATAGATTTCAGAAGCTGAATAAAGAGGCACTCAGAACTCTGCATGTCGCACCCTGCAGAATGACGGGGCGCGGGCTGATGGACTGGAAAATCACAACCGTGTCATCCTTCTTGTATTGCTAGGTCAAAAAGGGACTCCAGGCCAGATTTCAGTATTTATGTATTTCAGTTATTACCCGACCTTGTAGCCTGGTGCTGAGAAAAACAGAAGCCGCGTGGGCGGTGGTAGCTGCCCACCAGGCTACCTGCAGTCATGGGCAAGGCAGAGCCAGGCCGGAGAGCAGGCGGTGGGGGCAGAGACACACCGGGCCTTCGCTTTTTTCATGTAACTTTGCGGTTTTTTCTCGAAGAGCAGTTGGTGCTGATGGCTAACTTTGTGAGTGCAATTAACGCTAAGGTGAAACCTGACCTGGAGAACACCCCTTCAGGGTATGGAGGAGGGCTGCCAGTGCCAATGCCGTGCCCCCGCCTCTCCCAGGGAAGCCTCTCCCTCCCTAGCTGCCCGACCGCGCTCCCGCCAGCCGCCTTGCTCAGGTCCGCTGCCGGGCCTCCGACGGTGTTTCTCCCGCCCGCGCCCAGGCACCGCCCCCGGCGGAGGCGGTGCCGCCCCCTCGCCGGCCCCGCCAGGCGGCGGCTCTCGGCAGCGGCCGTACGGCGGGCGGGAGCTATGGCGGCGGAGGGGGACGCGTTTCTGAGAGCCCGGGGCAGGACTCTGACCGCCTTCCGCCAAGGTACGCGCCGCGGGGCCCGCGCCGAGGCGGGAGCGCCTGGCGGAACCCCGGCATAGGGCTGCGGGACCCGGCGGGCTCTCTTCCCCGCCGCGCAGCCGGGCGGGAGGGGCGTGCGGAGAGGAGGCCCGGGGCTTTCCCGGGCGGCAGCGGGAGGAGCGCTTGCTGCCGGGGAGGGGGAGACGGAGGGCAGGCGTTCGGAGGGGCTGGGACAGGGCCCCGGGCCGTCTGCTGACAGCCAGGAAGCCCGTGATAGGGAGCCCCCCTGCTCGGGGGAGCAGGCGGCACTCGGCGTGCCGCTGCCGGGCGGCGGGAGCTCGGCTGAACGCGGAGCTGTGGCAGCTCGCTGCCCTCCTGCGCTGCCGGGGCGCGCCTGAAGCCTCCGAAGTTTGTTCCCGCGTTAGCTGGGGAGCAGCGGCGCCTTGAAGCGTTTGCCCCCGCGGTCCTGCCCGCCGCCCGTCCGCAGCGCGGGTGGCTGCGGCTCCCGTGGAGAAGAAGCCAGCGGTGTCCAACACCAGATTCGTTTTAAAATGCTCGTCAGTCCTGCTAAACCTCATCTCCGTAGCTTGTGAAACTGTTGGTGCCGGCACTATGCTGTTATGTGTTTGTACCTGTCGGGGTAACCTAACAGGTTACAGGTAGCTCATTGTTTACGTTACTTAAACGAAAGGCAGTGTCCCATAACGGATGCAAATAGATAAGATCCCGGTTTGTTCAAGGTGCTTCAGCCTCTCTCGGGTGGAGGTCAGCGGCTAGTTCCCCCCCAGGCGCGTCCCCGCTGTGCGGAGGCAGCACTGTTAGCCCCCTCGGCTGGTAGGGCCCGAGCGTAGGTCGGCTCCGCAGGAGACGTGCTTCCAGACTGACCTCCTCCCGGCTGAACAAGGAAACGGGGCCGCTGCCCAGCCAAAGGTGGTTCTCGTGGCTGCACCAACAGAACAGTATGTTGAACATCCAGGTGTATCTCACCTGTTTGTAAAATTCTCCCAAGGGTGGAGGTTCTGCAGTGTGCCTAGGTTTTTCGGGTGCATAACTAGCTCTGTGTTAAGAAATCTTTTCCTGTTGCTACACGTGTACGGTATTCTATTTCCTTGTATTTGTTTATAAATTACAAATTGTATTAGTTTGGTGAGGTGGGCAATGCTATTCAATCCCAACAATTTTGTGGTATTTTCTTGGGTTTCATTGGAAATATTTGGCTTTGCTTGTTGCCAAATAAAGAAAAATCACCAACTCTGAGCATGTGAAGTATATGTATACAGTCATTCTGGCAACCTATTAATTGCAGATGGTGTGGTTGGTTTGGAACAGAATGCCTAGCATTTGTTGAGGGGACAGATGGCAGACGAGCCATCTAGTTATATCAACTGTATAGTGAAATTGTAACAAAAGAAGTGTTCAATGGCAGTGTAAAAAATTCTGAACAAAAGCTTTAAGTACTTCTTGAAAATTGCCTTAAACATGGAAGAAAAAAATGTGATTTGGGTATCTGTTATCCAGGTGTGTTTCTTTCTCCTGAAGTGTCCTTGGTTTATATTCTTTAAATATTAATTAAGACCTTTCTTACCAACTGGTGGTTTTTAATATTTTTCAGGATTTTTTAGGCTATTATAGTCCAGCTACCATCTTCAGCTACGATGTTTCTTTGTTAATTATTTACTTAGCTTTTTTTTAAGAGGCTAAAGTTCAACGCAACCTTTTAATAGCTAAATGATTGGAAAAAAACAGAACCAAGGGCTGATAAAACTGAAACAAAGTTTCTTGCAGTTTAAGATGAAAATCAGTTATCTGTGTTTTGTTGTTTTCGTCAGCCTTTAGGGTTCACTCCTGTTAAACGGGTAGCTACACGAAACGTTTACTACCACCACTATGGCTTGGCACACTTGTTTCCTTTTAAAATTTGAGAGCCACCATTGAGAGCTTAATTTCCTTTTTTTCTTACTACCCTTTCTGCAAAATCAGTCTTCCACACCCTGTCCCCTAATAGTAATTTGTTCAGTCTGCTTTCACATAATGTGGAGGTTATACCTGTAACCTGCTCTCATCTACTCTTGTTATGTGACGTGTGTGAATCAGAAGCTCAGGGTTAGGGATCTAATTTATCCGTGTAGTCGATGGAGCATAGTAGCAAACGGTGCATAAATACCCTACTTTATTGGCAAGAGACCTCTGTGTGCTTTGGATTTACTTTTTTAATAAATTCTCTGTCTTTTCCACCTATGTGAAACTATGCTTCAGATGTCTACTACTTTTATTAGTATTTTAGTGAAGAAACAGGACCATACGTTTGGGTAAATTCTGTCTTCACTACTTCTTCCAAAAAGTTGCGGGGTTTTTTGATTTGGTTTGGGTGGTGTTTTTTGTCCCAAGTATGCCAGTAGCAGGCTGTGCAAGGAATTTCTGTGAAAGTACGTAGAGCACTAAACAAGTGATAGTACCATCAGCTTAAATCATTGAGACGTGTCTCTGTTTCGAACCTGTCTTTTGCTAGATTTAGCTGATGGTTCCAAAACTTTTATCTGGAAGAGGCAGATAACCAGCATTGCATATTCACGTCCACAGTTCCACGTGTGATTTTATGTTCCTCTGTCATGCCTCCCTCACCAGTCTTCTGCAAACGCTTTCAGTTTATTCAGTTGCTTCTCATATTTTTTATTTTGCTCTGTTCTCTGTTCCTTTCCTATCTCTGCTTTTTTGCCATTACTGAATGTTGAGGTGACTTTTCTTTGTAGCACTTGCTAGAACTGTTACTGTTTATATGAAGTTGGTGGTGTTTTTCTTGTGCACTATCCTGCACTTTTCTGCATCTGCTTTCTTAAATGCTCACTGTGTCATGAAGTCTCTCCCCAGTTCTTCACAACCAGGCCTTATTTTCATAACTGCCAAATGGCTTGGTTTTAGCATATTTCACTTCCTTGCTGTTTGCTGTTACAGAGTGTTTTGAATACGTTGAACAGTATAGGTCCCAGTACAGATTCAGGTGGGATCTGTGCGTCTTGTCCGTTTCTTTTCTTTCCTTACCATTTTTTTAATGCGTGCAAGGACTTTCTTTCATATTTCAACCGAAGACTCTTGGTTCCTTAAGAGTCTTTGGTGAGTAACTGTCAGATACCTCTCGGAGACAGTATCAAGTGGATTTCCCTTGTCCATGTAAAAGCTGTCGATTACTCTTTCTGGAGAACCAGTAAGTGCAGTAGTTACTGTCTTTGTTACAGTTTCCATTAACTTGCCTGTACAGATGCCAGGTTTACAGTCAGTAGTTAACCAGATTGCTCAGGAAACCCATTTAAATGTAGGTGTGATACTGGCCGTCTTCCTAGTCCTCTGGTGCAAAGGCAGTCACTCCCCAGGGGTTAGCTGTTTTTTACTTTCGAGTTCTTGTGTGGATGCCACCTAATCTGAGTGGTTTGTTATTGTTCATGTCTATTTGTTGAATCATCTACTGGTATTTTGATACAGATCTGATGCACTGTTTGTAAGGAAGAATTCTGGCATTAGATCTTCACAAGTTCCTTCACAATAAATGTGAATACAAAAATTTACATTGTTTTACTGCTCTGCCTTTATCTTTGAGCGCATCTGGCATGTCTCATGTCATCTTGGTGAGTGTCTGGCAGGCTACCTGCTCCTAATGCCTCGAAAAAGGGCTTTATTAGTTTTCAGATTTATGCTATTTCAAATTGTTCTTCACTTTTTTTAGCTTGGCTTCTTGGACTTTTGTGTCTAACCTTCCAGCATATAAAATCTTTCCCGTTTCCTTTATTTGGATGCTTTTGCTTTTTGAAGGATGCTGTCCCACTCTTACTAGCATCCTTATGGCTGCTGTTTATGATGTTTAGTCAGTCTGGGTTCTTCTCGGTCTTTCTGAAGTTCTTAGTAAATGCTGTGCATATGGTCTGAGCCTCTAGGACAGTGTCTTTGAATAGTTTCCATGCTGCCTTCAAGGATTTTTGCACTTTTTAAAAGCATCATAATTACATATAATTTGCCTTCCTTTAAAATTAAATAAAACCACAGTTGATTTCTTATTTTTTCTTGCTTTCACATGAGTGGTGGATCTTGGCTCTTCAACAGTAATATTTTTGAGCACGGATCAGAACTGCTTCCCAGCTAGCATATTCCATTCCCGATACTGTCTCCAACTCTCACATGAATTAGGCAAATTTTTACGTGGGTTTTGAGCAACTTTCTGTGACTTCACCTTGTCATTATGCAAGCCACCCCCCTTCACACCTACAGGCTTGGGCTGTAAAGTTTCTGTAATGAGTTTACATGTTAAATTTGGGGGTAGGCATGAAGGCATGACTAGAGTTTAGCATTCTGTAGCCCTCAGTACAAATAAACTGTATCTGAGGGGGCATCTCCTACCTTGATAGTTATCTAAGAAGTTTAAAAGTATATCTTTTAAAAATAGTAGCACTGCCTAATTTATTTGAGAAACTATATTCTGTCAGTTAGTGTTTCTGCAAGCATTATCTCTGTAGTTCGGGCTCACTGTACATCATTTCTACAGTAATTACTCTTCTAAAAGGTTTTATTTTCTCTCTGAAAAATGTATTTTGATACCTGTTTTGAAGGGTTTTTTCCCTGATGCATAAAATTGTGTCTTCCATAATAGGTTGCCTTGGTCATTCGGCAGAACCTTCAATAGTTCTATCTTTGGTAGTCTCTCAGGTATACAGGAAGAATATAGTTGAAAAGTGCATATTTCATTAGATTGAGATCTTTTCTATTTGCACATACAGACAATAACAATGGTGTTTTTGAAGCCATAACCATTGATAATGTTTTAATGTTAAACAAGGAATTATTAAGGATTTAGTGCAAGTCCTTTATTGTTTTTCAAGCTATTTCAGGACTGAGAGGAATGAAAACAAATTCCTCCAAAGGAAAACTGCAAAACAATTGCAAGGAAAAAGTTTTTGCCTTTTGTATTGTTTATGATATATGAATACTGCCTTCACTTGAAAGATTCTGTTTTCCTTCCTGCCTATAGCTTCTTTAGAAAACCAAGGTTGTGGTTCTTGTCCAGTTTTACCTAGAAAAAGAGTCACAAGCACACTTTATAGGCAGAGAGAGCTCAGGGCAGGGAACCATGTTATTTCTGCTATTTTGTGATCTTTCAGAGAAGTGAAATTAATTCCCCTGGCAAACCCGACATGAGAACGAGGGCATTTTTCATATTTATTACTGCTCGTGGTATACTGAGCAAGCACTAGGCGTGTGTCCACGTCTGTTCTCCTCTGATACAATAGTGTCTATAGAGAGACTACGGACAGGAGGAACTTTTCATAACTAATTTGTTCCCATGAAATGCCATAGAGTGTAGAGGAAGAAGAAAACCAATGTACTGTTGAAACCAACTGATGTACTTTTAAGAAAAAATCCCACCAGGGTAATACTGGAAATCCCACCAGTACAATGTGGCTGTCAGAGGCCAGCTTGCAGTGGTTTATATGAGCAATCTCTGTGTATGTCTGTTTGTGGTCCTTGGAGAGGAGGGAAGAAAAGGGAGGAGAAATTAGGAAAAACAAAAGGGGAAGAAATAAAGGCATGGCAAGATACTAACTATTGTCCTCCAGAAATGGTGAGGTTCAGCTTAAATCCCACCTAGGTCCTTGAAATGCTTTTTGTGTATGGTCACAATACACGGCTGAGGTTTTCTCTTCTGAATTGCTGCTGACTACTTTGGCCCTTCACAGAATTAATCCTTAGATAAAATTAGAAGCTGGCACCATTTTTCAGCCTATGCTACTAAAAATACATTTCATTGATCCTCTCTCCATACTTTGGCATGCATGGGAGCAGAAAAAGAGTGGGAAGCTATTGAAAGTGAGGCATAACAACACGTTCTGAAGTTGGACTTCTTTCGTGGCAATCAGCTGTGCATCTCTTAAGAAGGCCTGAGAACAAAACAGATTTGGAATAGGAGTTTTGCGTGGCTCAATGTGTAAGAGCAGCTCCACAGACATTATTTGTCCTTCAGAAATGGAAACCGCATGCACATCAGTTATCTGAGAAATCTGCTGACTTTTGTCTGGCAATTGCATTTTCTTACTGCTGTGATAAATTCAGAAAGTTGCAAACAGCCTCTGTACCCATAGGGATGAAGAGCCAATCTGCAGGCGTTCTCAGCTCTGCTCAATTTTGCGATGCAAGGGAGAAAACAGAAAAAATTGTTTATTAATTGAATCCTAATCTTCTGTTGCTTTACCTAGCATGCACTTTGTCTAATACAACTACATAGCTCATCTAAAGGCTTGAAAATTGAAACTGCTAGCAAGAAGGACGTTTTTGATGTCATTCCCATCAAAGTCATTGCTTGCTATGTTTGAAGGGAAGGAAGCAACTGTACGTGCTATTTAATTGAAACCTTATGGAGTAACATCTAGGACCTGGATCATAACTAGATGATCACTGCAAAAACAGCTGTTCCCCCTCCCACCACTTCTGCCCAATGCTGTTTGTTACTAACCCTCTGTCAGACTTTGGCATTCCCCTAGCATAGCAACAGAATGATTTGTCTGAGCACTCTTGTGATTCAGTGCAAAGTCCAAAAAAGTGGTTCAAACAATTTTTTTTGTGATGCCTGACTTACTGCTTAAGCAGACGAGGTTCATTTGTACGGCTTACGGTACCTGTTCTGCTTGAGGGTGCTAACAAGCAGCTGGTAAGGAAAAAAAAGTAGGGTACAGAAGTTTTGTTAATAATAATCTGAACACAGTCCAGTGATAAATCATTTCATTGTTAGTCAGAAGACTTCTGGATCCATCTGTGGTAGTGGAAGATGCTTTTACATTCTGTTTCTCATCACTACCCTCTTACCATATTGATCTGTTGACAGCACTCATGCAGGCGTGCTCCTGAAGTTTTACACAAAATTAGCCAAATTGCACTAGTTGCAACACTTTAAACTTCAGCTGGATTGTTGTTATGCCTTGCACAGATAAGGAAAAACTGTCATGAACTCCTCTGCAGACAGACCTGTGAGGGCAATTAAGAATTATTTCCTGGATGAGCTGAATTCAGAACAGGCTTAAGAGTTGGTGCAGGTACAAGTTTGCACCAGCGGTGATGTACCAATACAACTCTCTTCATGATATTCTGCTTTTATTTATAGTACTTCATAGTAATTGAAGCACATTCCTGATAAACTTAAGTTGTAAGTTTAAATTGAGTGTCCATATATTATTTTATTCCCATATATCCTTTTGTTTCATGGGGAACAAAATCAGTAAGTACTAAACTGAATCAGTAAGTACCACTTGACAAGTAAAAAACCAAATTCCGTTAGCTTAAGTACTAGGTTTATTTTTTTAAAATAGAGTTTCTAGATGGAGTGATCAAATAACAAGACAGAGGTAGAAAATATTTGTTCAACCTTACTGTTATTTTTTGTACTTATTTGATAAATTACCAAATACCACAAAAATAGTTGTTGACCGAGTTATTTGACTAAGACCAGTTAATTAAACTAACATTTTCAGTAAATGTTATTTACGTAGCCCTGATTCCTGGATCTTTTCTGTTGTCCCTGCTTCACTTTCTTCATTTTATGTTTTTCTTCCCTACAGGAGAATATAGCATATACCTCTGCATCATTTTCAGTTCCTTTTTCTTTTCACCTCCTATCTCTTTCCTTTTCTCCCCACTCTTCTTCACCTCCACCCCTGCATCTTCTGTTTCTCCTTTCTTCTGCCACTTCTTGATTCTGTCTGTGTACTGAACTTCGCTTTTCAAATTCATCTTAGTGTCTCTCTCTCTGCCTCACGTGACCGTCACTCACCCACTCAAACCGGAGCATCTGCGCACAGTCTTGGAACCGTTCAGGTACTTAAACCTAGAGAGCTACTGTATTGGCATGAATATAAGGCAGGAGGAAAAAATATCCCTGAAGCATGTATTCAATAGCCCCTGGTCTGGCCTTGCAACCTGTTTTGCGCCAGCTCTGCATGCTCCCTGACAGTGTGCTCTGTCTGCTTGCCAGACTTCTCTCTGTTCACGCATTGTATGTGAAGCTCCTTGTTAGCTGGGTCCTGGTCCGGTCCTGCTGCGCGTGCCAGCCAGCCTGCCTGAAGCTGCCGGGCCTGCTGCCGGTGCTCCTGCTGCCTGTGGCTCTGGAGAGGGAAACACAGTATGTCCGTAATTGAAACACAGCCTTTTAAAACAAAGACTAGCTGTCTTTCTAAGTATTTCCTGTAAAAATTAAATAGATAAATGTCTCTATATTTTACTTAAGCTACTAGGCTAAAAATTACTGACTTCAGATTAATCAATACAAAGCAAGTAGATTTTGCTCAGCATTGGTTATCAATACTGTCTACCGAGTTGCTGGAAAAGGGACAGGTGTTAAAAATCCTGCCACATTGTTCAAAGAGTTGAGCTTTTTCTCATTTAATGAGTTTGAGGATTGTGCCACGCCTCCAAAACAAGTTCCTGTTTCAGACTTTCCCTTTTTTCGGTTTTATTTTGTATAGGTCATAGAGGATTTCTGATGCAAGCTTCCTTAACTGTGTTTGTTCTATAGCTTTTCACTTATAAAAACTAGACTTCTCAGCACAAACTATGCCTTTGATGCAGCATGTAAGCTGTTTTTTGTGGCAGTTATGTTTTGCCATGCAAGACATAAAATAAAAACCTGAATTACTTTGTGTCATTTGGCTGGTTCCATAAGGCTTCTATTGCAGACTCATGGATAGAAGGATCATTTCACTTCTTTGAGTAAGTTATGTATTTGGAAAAGCTAATTGCATTTCAGAATTAAAAGCTAATGAAGGGCTAAAAGTTTCTACCTATAAAATACGTGATTATTATTTAGAACAAGGCAATGCTGGTATGAATTAACAGGCTACAAATAAATTTGTTTAGAAATTAAATGTTACTTAAAGTAAAATGTAGAAGCTCACATTTGGCAAAATGATCTGATGCCATAGCAACGGATGACAATTATAAGAGGATTTCGGGAGTTGCCCACATTCCTTCTCCCCCACCCCAGCCTATCCATATCCATGGTGCAAGAGATGAATTCTGACCTCTGTTTTCTAACCTTCCTTGAAAGAAACATACTCCCCTTCTTGCAAAGTAAGAAGCTCCAGTTCTAGATGACATGAAAGAAAACCAAAAGTAAATCCATGTGGTAGGCATGCTACTTGCTTATGTACTGTTATTGGAAGATTAGTTTTGCTTCAAACTGTATTTCAGATCAGACTGACATAATATGAGAGTATATTTACGGATTATATTTTAATTTGAAATAATTTGCTGTATTGTTTTTCTTAGATTCAACAATAGATTGATGTCAGTGAGTTTTTAACAGTTTAAATGCGGTTTAAAAAAACCCCAGTAACAATAAAGGTATTAAGCCAAATACAGCTATCGAAACTCAAATATTCAGGTTGCGAATGAATGCATTTAGACAGCTGGAGAAGCCACAGTATACTCGTGTTTGTACTTTAATTTCAACTTGAGATGTAAGTCTAGGAAACAGGATACCCATTTTTGTTTTTGATTTATAGCCAACTGTTGCTTTATTTGTCCAATGTTGAGATTTTTTTTTTTCTTCTTAACGTGCTTGTAGTCTTACGAATCATGCTTCTTTTGTGGTACTTGTTATTATAATATCAGAGAAACAAGTATACAAGACAATTGTAGCACTACAAATTCTGTTGTACCCTCCGTCTGTACTGACTCTACCAATGGAAGTTTGTTTCTGAGTTCTCACCTTTTTATCATAGGTATTGGGAGCTGTTGTGACAGTTCTAAATTAGGATTTTCATTGTTGCTGCTAATTTTAATATTGCTGGATTTCATGTTTGCTGACTCTAGTCCTGTTGAGTGGCTTCAGTTCTAACTCCAAAGAAAGTGCTACATCCAACTTCTTTCTGAAAGTGTAAGAACAAAAACATCTAACTCCTTAAATTATTAAGGACAAGTCTACTGGAACCATAAAATCTGAAATGTATTGTGTATGTTAATTAAAGAAGCAATAATTGGACTCTTAAAAGAATTGACTGAAATCTAATGTTATACACTTGTGCTATGTTGTAGTCTTGTAATTTCCAGCACTATTTGCTGAATTCTTCACATACTTTTCCTTTAAGCAGTCTGTAATCACTGTGTGGTATAATTAGATTAATATACTTTCATTTATTGCAGCTACCCATTAGAGGAACATGTACTTCTGGCTTTGTATTTGTCTTATATGAATGACTACAGAATTCTGTACTTTCATCAAAGTGGCTTCAACTTACTAACTTAGGTGAAAAGCAACCAATTTAATGATGCATGGAAACTTTCATTCTCATTATAAGTTTCTCTAGTGCTTAA